>JAGDQP010062829.1:0-11816 GCA_022664845.1 Lepisma saccharinum
TTAAAGCGAGCATGGGATAATACTCTTCAGGACGAGAAAATCCGAACTCTTGGTGCATCAGTGACGAAGGTAAATTTTGCACCCCTGTTGAAGAAAGTTTGGGACGACGCCATTAAACCTGATATTTTGAAAAGTGCATTCTGTAAGTGCGGTCTTTATCCATTAGATCCTAACGCTGTGGACTACAGCAAGTGTGTTGCAGACATTCTAAAAATCTCAGTGGAAAGACTACCGCCGGAGAGTGATCAAAGCACCACTTCATCTCCTCAAGACGCAATCCCTACCTCTCATCAGAAGTTAAAATTCGTGCTTGATGATCTTGAAGACTTCCTGCCACCTCATGTTCTTGATAAGTTCAGTGACAAATTAAACTGTGATGGTGAGGAGCAGAATAGTGGTGACCCAGATCTGTACGCTTATTGGAAAAGTGTTAAAACCCGCTACAGTGCAACAGCTGAAATGGTATTGCCTGATCCAAACGTCAAGATGACTGACAGTAGCTCGGAAGATGGAAATGATGAGAACATTGACAGTTGTGATTTGTCATGGAATAACGAACGCTTAGTGGTTTACGCACCATCACCCAAGAAGGATCTTCCAGGTGCTGTCGTTTCAAAATTGGGGTAAAAATTCACAAGCCGAAACTCTTACGTGAGGAAGAAATAGCTTCGGAATTGGCAAGCTCACCTTCCTCAACTAGTAGTGAGAGACTTTCTCAAACTTCCTACAGCACCAGAGAAACCTCATCAATTTCGGTTACGGAAAACCTATGCAATATCTTCCAAGGAATACAGGGAAGAACTACAGAATCAAGTGAAGAAAAAGAAAGGAAATAAAAAAGTCTAAAACATGTTCGTCTCACTCTTGGCAGATATCATGAAATTAGAAACTGACATTTTATTGGCTAGGATATTTTAATATGCATTTTGTTCTTGTATTTGATCTGCTGGCTTTTATTTTAGAATAGTTAAATGTGCTCAAGATGATACTGAAAGTGTATAAACTTTTAAAGTTAAGTTGTTTTAAAATGGACTGTTCTGTTCGAAAATAAAACCTCAGTGATCGATATTTAGCGCAGCCCGTTCGATATTTGAAGAAACAAAGCTGTGCAATTTAAGAGACTCTAGGAGTTCTAAAATGTTCATTTTAACAGCTAGAACGAGTATATTTCAACCACTAGATATTCCGTTAAGATTGTACTAATAAGAGAAAGGTATGTTTGCTACTGGTAAAAAATAACTAATAAATATTCAAATGACTGACCTTAAGTGTTCGATATTTAGTGCCATGACCCTAGCTTACATAAGGTAATGCTTGTGTGTGAGCCTGCATCTCAAGTCATTTTTCGTTTACTATTATTATTATCTTGTTATCTTATACAAATCTGTCTTTTTTTCATAATCAAATATAGTGCAATGTAAAACCCGCACCTATTTACAAAATGTGTACATACTATAATACTACAATGCTACAAGATCATTTGTATATGACAATAAGTTTATGCTAAGATTACTTCTACTTCTTCATTTGATATATTTTTTATCCATTTTGACATTAGTTTTTAAAACCTGTTTAAATTTTTCTCCGTTTGTATATATCATATATTGTCATATTATTGTAAATTTTTGGCGCCATGCTAGTAGAATGTCATTTTGCTATTTCTTTATTTGTTCTTGTGTATTCTAAATTTAGTTGTGTTTTACTTCTAGTTTCATGGATATGTTGTACTTTTTTTCCATTCATTTTCATTTCTTTTAAAATATATTAGAACAGCTTTTATGTACAATTTAGGTAGATACAGTACAGAGAACTATTTATACAAATTTTCTACTCTTGTTTCATACGTTTTGTTTCTACAAATTCTTAATATAATATTTTGTTGAACAATTAATGGTTTTAAATGCGTCTCGTTAGCCGCCTCTCAGCTTGTTATGCCGTATTGGCTTAAGCCGAGTAAGCTTTGTACTATTGCATTATACACTATGCGTAGTGTCTTATGTTTAATATATTTCTAAGTTGTATAAATTTATAAGATAGTTTTCGTAATAGTTTTATTACGCGTTGAATGTGTAGATTCCATCTCAAGTGTTGATCAATGAATACTCCTAAATAACTAATTTGTTTTTCTCGTACAAGACTCTTACAGTTACAATTTTTGATCTTATCACAATTACGCAGTTTTATTTCCATATTGCTTACAGGTTGTTCAGTTATTGTTGGAGAAAATGTTTTATACTTTGTCTTGACAGTGCTTAATTCTAGTAAATTTACCTTTAGCCAATTGCTTACTTTCTAAAACTCTATTTCAGTTTTATGGTAAGTTTCATCCCACGTTGTACCACAAATTGTTAATGATGTGTCATCTGCAAATGACTGTATATGACCATGTAGTTTTAAGTTACATAGCTCATTTATATATATTAAAAATAGCACAGGGACTGAAACTGTCACTTGCGGGATTATATATTTGATACAAGAATAATTGCTTATGTTATTACCTATTTGTACAGCTTGTTTTCTATCTGTTAGGAAGGTTTTTGAACCAGGATAATGTCAGAACTCGCACTCCACTGCGTTCCATTTTACTTAATAGTATATCATAATTGCAGTTAAGAGAGCAGACGGGATCATAACACGAAATAAGGAAGACATTTTAAAAAAAATGTTTGAAAATTTCTACAGAGAATTGCACTACTCCGAAGAAGAGCTAGGAAATGAATACTCAGAAGAAAATGATGTCGATGTCCCAGACGTAATGAAAGAAGAAGTGGATAAAGTACTTCGAGGGATGAAACGGAAAATCGCCAGGAGAAGATGGACTCACAGCAGAAATATTTAAATGGGGAGGTGAAAAGATGAAAGAGAAACTAACGAAATTATTCTCAATGTGCCTGAGGAAGAGACAAATAATACCCTCAAGTTGGAATAATGTTGTTATAATTTTGTTGTACAAGAAAGGACACAAAGAACAGACTAATTAGTCGAAAACTACAGACCAATTAGTTTACTGTCAGTTCTATACAAAATGTCCACCAAAGTTATTTTAAATCGTATTGAACGGGACTTGGCTTTTAACCAGGGAAGGGAACAAGCCGGATTTCGTCGTAGATTTAGCAGAACGGACCACATACAAACATTGAATGAAGTTATGGAAAGAACCAGGGTCGCAACTAGGGGGGGTAAGGTGGGGCACGTATCCCGGGCGCGTGGTTGGAGGGGCGCCAAAATGGCTCAAAAATTCAAAGTCGACCATGAGGAAGCGAATAAAAAACGCAAGTCTCGAGCACTTCAAGAAGTAGGTTAGAAATAGAATTTCCGTATCTACCAAATGGACATCGTATTAAGAGGTCGTGGCTAGCTTACAGCCAGTTAAAAAAAATGCATTGTATTGTATCCCTTGTAGGTTATTTTCTCACCTTTCTAGAGAGTCTAAGTCGTCAACTTTGTCATCCTTGCCTAAAGAAGAGGGCTTTACGCAACGGAAAAAGCTCAGTGACAGGACCACTACACGAAAACTCACAAAACCACAAACTATGTTTCTGCTCTTGGAAAGCTCTCGAATGTTCACTGGAAAAAGGAGGAATAGCCAAGGACCTTCAAGGCCAAGTAGCAAAAGAGGAAAATCACTGGAAGGAAATACTGCGTTGTGTTGTCGATGCTATAATATTTCTGGCTAAACCAGGAAGTCCGTTCAGGGGATCACAAAAACAACTTGACTTTAGTGATCCCAGGAGCGGAAAATTTCTTAACATAATTGAACTAATTTTCCACTACAATGTTCACTTGCGAGAACATATTGAAAGGACAGTTGAGCTATTTCTGGTGGAAAATACAAAATGAGTTTCTGGACATTATAGCAGGGAGAATGAAAGAACATATACTGTTTAGTATTCTAAATTACCTGTGTGCATTTTTCTCAGCCTCTACATCTAGATGGAGATTTTGGAAAAAATACGTACCACTTTCCTTAAAATCTCAAAGTAACACCAGATGGTCATCGAAAGAGGAAGCTGTTGAAGTTTTATATCAACACTTAGACAAGATTTACGAGGCTCTGGATGAACTGGCACTCAGCCGCCTCTCTACTTCAGAAACAAAGACCGAAGCTAAGAATTTACAAGGAAACATTAGTAAGTTTCAATTCGTTGTACTTACTTGCTTCTGGTATCGAATTCTTAAACAAACCGATCGTGTAAATAAGTTTCTACAAAGAGCTGACATAACAGTAGACGAGTCACTAAAACATATGCATGGCCTTTTAAACTTCTTGGAAGCGACTAGGGATAGTGCTCCATCCAAAGCAACTGCAGAAGCTAAACTAATTGCTGAGATCAGATACCTGCTGATTTGGAAGAGAAAAGAGGGGAGGGGGGGAAGAAAAAAATGTTTGACGAGATCTGCGATGATGAAAGTGTCGGGTTATCAGGGAAAGATGTACTTCTACTTAGAATTACTTTATTTGAGATCGTTGACAACATATTGGGTGAATTAAAAACCCGGTTTCAACATTTGGAAGAAATCAGTGAAAAATTTTGCTTTCTAAATGGCAGTAACATCCTCAAAATGAATGCGAACGACTTACATACTGCAGCGAAAAAGTTAGCAGAAACTTACAAGGACGACATAAATGAAAACGAATTTCTTGAGGAAATTGAAAGTTTTAAGCACCACGCCTTAGGACTGGATGCCATCATGAAAACTGCACCTCCAGCGAGCCTCTTGAATCTCATCTACAAGCACAGACTGGAAGAAGAATATCCAAATATGACAACAACCTTAAAGATATTTGAAACTCTCCCTGTAACAGTTGCTTCAGGCGAAAGAAGTTTTAGTAAACTAAAACTTATTAAAAATTATTTAAGAAGCAAGAAAGATTTTCAAACTTGAGTATTATTGCTATTGAACATGAAAGAGCTTCAACTACTTCTTATGATAACATACTCAAAATTTTGCTGCCAAAAATGCTCGCAGGCTAAAATCAGTTTTAATCATGTAGTTCAAATTAATCAGTGTATACATTTTTCGTTAAAGCGAAAAGAATATCTGCAATGTCTTTGAAAAAAGTATACTTGGAACAGAATTAATATGTTTATGAATGATATTAATATGGTGTTTTAGTAAAAAAAATCACGCAAGTACTGAAATTTTAGGATTACATTTTAGGTGTAATATATTATAATATTCCTTTTATACTCAAGTATATGTCTCTATATAGATAAATGTATACTTGCATGTATGAGTGCAAATGTGACAGTATGCATGAATGAGTGTATGTAAGGAAGTATGTATTTATTTTGTTTGATACCGGTATATTATGTTATTATAAATAATACAAATGTTTTACGTATCTAATACTCAGTATTCGCCATAAGTATTTTAGTGTTGTCTTTATGCTTATTGTATTTTATATTAGTTTTCCCATTTTTTTCTTTTTAAATCTACACTAATATGTGATGTAACAAATGAGTTTGTATAAACCTCTTGTATTTGGAGCCATATTATGCTCTTTTACGAAGAAGTAAACAAATTTGTTCATTTTCAAACGAAAGCTAAATGAAAAATGAAAGCTGTACAAAGTTATTTTTAAAACTTGTAAGCACATAACGAATGTAATATATTTTTGTGGTTAAAATAATTTACATTACAATATTTAAAAATCGATATAACATTAACTTTATTTTCAATCTAATTTAAGAGTGCAATGTATAACTGAGTAACACTTTTCTAACCAAACTTCGGCAGGGGAACGGGGCGCCAAATTGCGTGCTTGCCCCGGGTGACAGAAACCATAGTTGCGGGCCTGGAAAGGGCTAATGAATATGAACTTCCACTATGTTTGGGATTCGTAGATTTTGAAAAAGCTTTCGATTGGGTATCCTTGTCAGCAGTACTTAAATTACTTGAACATCAAGGCATCGAAAATGCATACATCAAGCTACTGCGAAACACTTATTCGACTGCCACATCTGTAATTAGACTACATCAAGAAAGGGGCAAGGCAAGGAGATTCAATTTCTCTAAAACTGTTTTCTGCGGTCCTGGAGGCAGTGTTCCAAAATTTAAACTAGGATTAAGTTGGAATTAAAATTAATGACGAATATCTTCATCACCTACGATTCGCTGATGATAGAGTCCTGTTTGCTTCAAGTGCAGAAGAACTACAAACCAGAATTAAACAAATGAGTAATGAGAGTTCGAAAATAGGCCTTAAAATGAATTTAAGTAAAACAAAAGTCATATACAATCAACATGCTGCAAAGAAGGAAATAAAAATTAGCGGAGAGACAATAGAGAGATGAGTTTGTTTACTTAGGACAACTCAGATCATCGAATGCTAACTCAAATCATAGAATGCCGAAATAAATAGAAGATGTAAAATGGTGTGGAGTTCGTTTGGAACTTATTTTCAAAAGCAAACTATCAATGTGTCTGAAGCGTAAAGTTTATAATCTGTGTCTTACCTGTGATGATGTACGGCTGTGAAACTTGGGCATTGAATGCGCAAACGACTCAAAGATTGAGAGTCACACAAAGATCAATGGAGAGATGCGTGCTATGAATAACCAGGAGGGACAGGAAGACAAGTGAATGGATTCGCACACGAACAAAGGTAAAGGATGTAATAAAGACTGCTAAGAAGATGAACTGGAAATTGGATTCCTAGAGAAAAGAAACGACCGAGACGACGCCCAAAATGCAAGATGGGTAGATGAAATAAAGCGTTTTTCAGGCCTTCATCCAGCAGTGGATAGAAAACGGCTGAATATGATGATGATGGGGTCGAGAGCTTTAGCTAAGTCAAGGAACACAGTTATTACGATTTTTTTTAAATCTCTTTACATATTGTTTCTGTAAGTTTATATGTTGCATCTGAAGTGCTTTTTAAAGCTCTAAAACCAAATTGATTTTCTGAGAAAAAATAGTTTTGTTCTAAGAAGGTTACAAGTCTTCTTTAGTGCATTTTTCTAGTAGTTTCGAACAGAGGTTTAATAATGAAATTGGTCTATAATTATTTACATCATTTTTGTACCTTTTTTATAGATAGGTTTTATTATAGCAATTTTAAATTTTTCCTGATTGGAGTTACTGCTCTCCCACCAAGCGCCTCCCCAGGTGGCGGATTGGGGAATGCCGGCCAGATATGGTGGGTACCGGAAATATGCCAGGGCAGACCAAAACCAGTACTGCTTCCTTGCAGTTAGTAGAGGGATCTACAAAGGCTAAGGGAAGGTAACCCGATCCAAAATATTATGGTGAAGGGAAGAAGCTTCACCATTAACACCCTAAGGCTGAAGATGAAGGACATCGGCAAGGCTCAGAGATGGACAGAGCATGACATAATGAATGTCCGCCTTTACTGCAAGATCGTACAGCTGACAACTCTACACCGCTAAAACATGTCAAGAAATAGTAACAGATGGTTCTTGGATTCTCCTGGGATAAAATATTCCGGAGGTAAACTAGTCCCTCATTCTGATCTCAAGCTGGAGACTGCTTCAGGGGGTTCCAAGAGCAGGATTAAGAAAAACCTTAGAATAGGAACGTGGAACGTACTA
This sequence comes from Lepisma saccharinum, assembly GCA_022664845.1. Classification (NCBI taxonomy): domain Eukaryota; kingdom Metazoa; phylum Arthropoda; class Insecta; order Zygentoma; family Lepismatidae; genus Lepisma; species Lepisma saccharinum. The sequence goes on from JAGDQP010062829.1 coordinate 7,557, forward strand.
TCGTTATACAAAACGGTACACGAGACCGAGAAGTACGAGCTAGACATTCAAGAAGTTCGGTGGGAGGGTTAAGATAGAATCCGACAGGGCAAGTCCACTTTATACTACGGGGGAACACAGTCTCACGATTTCGGAACAGGATTCCTCAATAAGAACAATATCCTTCAGGCGGTTCAGAATATTGATTTCGTAAACGAAAGACTATCGTATGTTACGATACGTACTCGATGGGGCAACACGGTTTTAATATATCTCTATGCTAAGATCGAGGTGGCTAGTGATAACGTCAAAGCTATATTCTACGATGAGCCAGAAAGGCTGTTTGACCGATTACCGAAGTATAATTCGAAAACTGAATTGAGTGATTTCAATGCAAATGTAGGAAGGGAAGAATAATATAGACCTACTATAGGCAAATACAGTCTTCACGAAAAGACCAACACCAATGGAGAAAGGCTGATAACTTTCGCGATTTCGAAAAACCTACTGGTAAAGAGTACGTACTTTGAACACAAGGACATACACAAATACACTTAAGTATCTCCGGATGGCAAAACTATCAACCAGTTCGATCACGTATTAGTAGATAGACGAAGACATACCAACATAATGGACGGTAGGTCGTACAGAGGAGCAGAAGGTCAAACCGACCAACAACTAGTGATCACAAACGTAAGGGAAAAGTTATGTATCGGGAACAGAGAAAGCAAGGGATCAAAACAACTGAAATTCGAAGTGAAACGATTAAATAATCCGAGCAGAAAAGCAGATTACCAACTCGAACTCTCAAATAGGTTCGAAATTCTAGCCGACTCTTGTAATAATACTGATGACATTAATAATGAAATTGATGTAAGTAAGATGTGGGAGGCAATTCGTGAAAGAGTTAGGAGCGCAGCGAAGAAACATATAGGTGAGAAGAAACAACAGAAAAGCAAACCTTGGCTTGATGAAGAATGCCTTAAGCTTCATGAAGAACTAAAATAAGCAATTCAACGATGGCTAAGTAATAAAAGCGAAGGAAATTCCAACTACTATACTAACGCGAAAAGAAACGCCACGCGGATTCAGAAACAAAAAGCGAAAATATCTGACGCAAAAGATTCAGGAAATAGAGGAAAACTGCAAAACAAATAACATACGATATCTATACAAAGGGATAAACTCTTGAGGCAAATGTTACCAGCCGAGATTAGGGTATGAATGTGGAGATCGTCAGGCTGATCCGACTAAAACTGTGGATTTGTGGAAAAGTTATTTCGACAAACTTCTTAATCTACAAAAGGGGAACAGACATAGGAATTTGACATCCATACCGCACAACAGGCGATTCTCGAACCTAGCGAGATTGAGATCGAAATGTCGATAAAGGAATTCAAAAATTTCAAATCACCAGGAATACACAATATTCTAGCCGAATTAGTTAAAGTTAGAGGAACAGCACTAATCCAGGAACTACATAAATTGATCAGTACTTTATGCAGACAGGAGGAGCTTCCAAAGGAATTGAAAACCTCAATAATAGTTCTGATTTACATAAAAGGCGATAAACCGGACTGAAATAATTATTCTGGAATCTCTTTACTTCCAACCTGTTACAAAGTATTAAGTAATATTCTGTTAACGCGCCTAAGTGTATACGTAAATGAAATAATTGGAGATCATCAATGTGGATTAAGAAGAAATAGATCCACGTTGGACCAGATTTTCGCCTTGAGACAAATTTTGGAAAAGAAATCGGAATACAATGTGGTGGTTCACCAGCTATTCATTGATTTTAAGAAAGCATATGATTCTATCAAAAGGGAAAAGTTATCCACTATCCTGAAACGATTTGGAATTCCGAAAAACAACTTGTTGAGCTAGTGAAGATGTGTCTCAGCGATCCCATAAACAGAGTACGGATAGGATAATATGTCCATAGTTTCAAGATTTGCAACGGATTGGAACAAGGCGATACGTTATCACCGCTACTGTTTAACTTTGCGTTAGAATAAGCGATTTTAAAAATTAAAGGGAACAAAAAGGGACTATCATTGAATGGTTTGAATCAACTGTTTGTATACGCGGATGATGTAGATTTAATAGGGGACGATATAGATGCACTACAAAGCAACACCGATGTCTTAGTAGAAGCGTGCGATGAGATAGGTCTACAGGTAAGCATATATAAAACAAAATAAATGATAACATGCCGAAACAGCGGGAATAAAGGAAATAAAAATATAAGAATTAGGGATGAGGTCATAAAGAAAGTAAACAAATTTAAATACTTGGGAGCATACGTAAGAAACAAAACTGAGGTCACGAATGGAATAAGAAGTCGCTTAGTATTGGGCAACGCATATTTCTATTTAATCCAAAAACTTCTAACATCGCGATTAATTTCAAGGAATTTGAAATTGAAAATATACAGAACGGTTTTTCTGCCGGCAATATTTTACGGTTGCGAAAGTTGGAGTACGACCCTAGCAGATGAACATAAATTACGTGTGTTTGAAAATAAGGTTTTGAGAAAGATATATGGGCCGAAACGGGACGAGGTGACTGGAGAATGGAGGAGATTGCATAATGAAGAACTCCACGGACTGTACGATTCACCAGATGTAAAAATAATGAAATCACGACGACTAAGGTGGGCAGGCTATGTAGCTCGGAAGGGGGGGAAACGAAGATTATATTGTATCCTGGTTGGAAGACCAGATAGAAGGAGACCACTGGGAAGACTGAGACGTGGTTGGGAGAACAATATTAGAAGAAATCTTCGAGAAGTAGGTGTTCGTGAAGAAGACTGGCTTGATGTTGCCCAGGATAGAATCCAATGGTGAACGTTTGTTACTGCGGCGATAAACTTACGAGTTCCATAAACCATAGGGTTAGTGAGTGTGTTAGTTTTAAACTTTTCAGGAAATATACCTGTTTCAATACTCAAATTAAAAATATGTTGTAACGGCTTTGCTACATATACTTTCGTACTTTTTATTTCACTACCGATATTTCTTCTATACCTGATGCTGTCCTTAATTTAATTGGTTTATGTAATCACTTCCTGCTCTGTGATTGGATTCAGGAATTATAGATTTTTTGGACAAGCTTCTGTTTTACAAGTATTATGCATTTTCACATCTAATTTATTTACTTTATTTACCAGTGTATGCTAGAAAAGTGATCATTTATTGTATTAACTTCCAAACATGGTTGTGTTCAAATTTTGTTAAAAAACTTAATTTGTTTGTATTTCTTTGATATTAACATCTTTCTTTTGTATCATCTGTGATACAATGACTTTCCACAATATACCTGTATATTGTTACATTCTGAAATCTTCTTGCTATAAAACTCATTTTTTACTTTTTTTTTAGTTGAGAGACTTTGTTTCTATACTTTTTGTAATATTCTTTTAACTCTATAATGTTCCTATATTTTGTTACTTGCCGACTAAGCCTATCTCTTTCTCGTATAGAGGTTCCGTTTTAACAGCTTTTCTATACAAATTTTCATATTCTGAATAAAATTATTTGTGGCAGTATTTATACAGTTATTTTGCAACACATCCGACCAGTCACATGTTTCTAAGTCCTTATTTAGTAATGAGTATTTGCATTACAACATACCCTTTGCTTTTTTGGTAATGACATTGTGATATTAATACAAGCTGGTCCGTAGCTAGAGCGGGCAGTGTCCGCCCTAAAATATATTTTGCCAAATCTAAAAGATAAAGCTATCGAGAACTTTTAAACTGTGTTAGTAAAAACCAGGTATGAAATTCTTGTCATTTTATTTACCAAAGAAAATTAAATTTAAGCGCGTATTACTATTTCTTCGAAAATGATAGGTTTGTTGATAATGCTAAACGTGCCCAATATCTCTCATATTATTTTTTCTCATTGCAAGCGTTTGAGGCCTCACTAATGGCATAGTAGGATAGGTGCGCACTTTCTTTTTTTTAATTTATATGCTAACCTCCATTAAGAAGAAATCACTAGATTTAATGTAATAAATTTAGTAATAAACCGTCTTACGTACACGTACGCAACACTGCATTGTCAAAGAACCGATGAAAACACTGTATTGACTGGAAAATATTATTTTCGCAAGTATGAGCATTGAACACTGTTACCTGTTGATTAAATTAATTTTTATAGCTTATGGTAATTTGTTAGAGTTGTATGTATAAATGTTCATTAATTAACATTATGTATTCCGTATAATGTACACGGTATTTACTGTTATTGTCATTTCAGCTTTAGGTCTGTTTTT
>JAGDQP010062830.1:0-11816 GCA_022664845.1 Lepisma saccharinum
TTTTTTTTTTTTTTCTTTTTTCTTTTTTTAAGTTGAGATAGTGAAAACAGAACGGACATACAATAATGAAACATATAACATGGAAAACTACTCCTTGGTTCATCTTTTGACATTTCTAATGTCAGTATTCTAATTTTCTACAACACAATCTTGACAAAAAGGAATTGTGTGTTCCAAATATATGGCGCTCTCACAGTTGCTGCATACATAATTATTTAGTTTTCCTGTCTTTTGATCGGGGGACATAATTGCACATCACCTTCGAGTTTTCCGTTTCGTAACAGGAATAATCTCATAAGTGGAAGCTCCTCGTTTCAGTTTCACCCATACGTCCCTGGGTAGCTCTGAGTTTACGGTGATCTATCACAAACTATACTTTACTAAACCCCATTGCTATACTTTTCAGAAATTCTCGACGCTTCTTTCGCTCTCCGGTATTACTTGCAAATATCACATGAACCAGATATTCAAAAGACTATAAAACACAGTCAGAGACCATCGTCTAGTATTCTTGACACATCTTACAAAGAGCACATCAGATCCACCCTTACTTGTGTTATATAATGTGATCTTTTTTTGAGTGATCCTGTACTCTCATCAAATCATCATGATGCATCGTAGAAACCTTAAGCACGACCTTTCCATTTTTAGAAACATTAGAAACTACTGTCAGATCTTTTGTGTAAAAAACAAAACGTACTACTGTTTACTAGTTTGTTCTTCAGTTGAACGAGCTCTGGAGGAATCTCTCTTTTATTTTACTTTATTGTGCCAAGAAGTGGTAGATTGTATTCTTTTAACAGTTTTGTGGCTAACGAAATGCTGGTGAACCAATTATCCATGGTAACATTTCTAGCAGATCCTTTTATGGGTGACACCATTCGTTCCACTACACTTTCGGGAGAATTACTACGCAGGAAAGGTCCCTCTGATTGTTTTTCGCCGTATATTTCCAGGTTTACGATGTAAAAGATTCGAGAGTCCACAAGAGCAAAGATTTTGATGCTATATTTCCCTGGTTCTACTGAACAATCTACAATTTACTAAGTATATTTTGGCGGAATGAGCGGCCTCTAAACTTTGCAAGCATTTCGTCAACTGTAACCATTTCAGCAGTTTTCAACAAAAGATTCAAACAAGTCTGTTATTGGTGCCAGTTTATCTTTCTTTTCGTCTAAATTTAACGTCGAAACGGAGGCACTGAAGCAGAAATCTGAAACGTTGTAAAGTCATTGTTAAAAAAAAAAAAGCTATTCCAGTCCCGTCTTTGGTTCACAGATTATCCAGGTTTTGCCTGCTTGATTTCAAAAGGCCAATCACCACTTTCACTTCCAGTGGTAACGTTGTTCTTCTGACTTTATATTTGTCATGATCATTATAATTTTCAGCAACGGTTTCTATGTACTTGTTAGTGTTTTCTACAATCTTCTCTAACATATCATCACTAAGAAATAATTGAAAACACTAAAAGAGTCTTGCAATTCGTAGCCTCATCACTTACACAAGGAAGATGTGTCCTTAGATACTTGTACTTTTAGACGGCATTGATTTATTCCAATTTGAAGTATCGTCCTTGACTAACAGGAAATTGTCGTTTTCATTATCGCTTCCATCAGTATCACTATTATGTTCATGGTCAGGCAGTATCAGACTTTCGTGGTCTATCCAAAATTGACTTTCATCTCCACCTTCAACACAATCATCTTCCTCTTCTAAAAGACGTCTAATACGGTCTTGTTCTGCTTCTTCCATTTATAAACTATTGCACACGTTACTCGCGAAAACTCTCAGACAAACATCAGTATAAAAGAAACTAATTATGAGTATGGAACTAATTCTCACATGTGTTCTGTCATTACTGAAAAGTTAACTAACAACTACTAGTCTGTTGGGGTGTGACGAATGCGTCTTACCAGAACAATGTTCGATTTAATACTGTTTCCAAATATACTGTTCCATTATACAATAGATGGCAGAAAGGTACACCGAAGTGCAAAGTGCTTTGTTTCCAAACGAAGAAGAAATAAAACGGACTATCAATGTTGGTGTTTGTGACACCACACCAGACTAACGGAAGGTTAAAGAAACTACATTTGGAAACATGATAAATTGTCATTCTGAAGGAATAAAGAGCTGAGGTTTCTAGGGAAAAGCGAATTCCCGAACTTTCGAATCTGGACGTCGGACAAATCTCCAGATTCCCGGACTGTACGGTGCAATCCCGGACGGGTGGTAACCCTAATTAGTTGCCAAGGTGTAATTTGAGAGAAGCAGTACAACATACCATGTTTTGAGTTTCAATAGTTATCAACGATGAACTTTAAGAAAAAATATCTCGGTAGATTTAACTCAGAAGTTTTTATGTTTCAGTCTTTGCTTCACTAATCTTTGTTCCCTGTTATGAAGTTTTCAGAAGGTAAAAACTGCATAAGGAAACTGAAAATTGAGCTTGCGAATCTAAAAGCAGTAGTTCCTAACCTTTTCCAAATCGAAGACTACTGCTCCTGTGTATACGTCACTGCACATGTTGAAATAAAAGTGAACATTCACAATAATTATTATTTTTAAATAAGAGTTAATTGTTCTACCTCGCAAATTTCATGATACTAAGAAGCGAAATAAATGGGAATTCAGCATTAATATGAATTAAGAAGTGACAATAAATTGTTCGACTTGTTTATGTTAGTTGAAAAATGTATTTGAATGTAGAATCTAGTTCATGGATTCTCATCGAATGCTTAGCGGGCCACAGGTTGCAACTGGATTAAAGGAAACAAAGAAATAACAAGGGTTTTGTGGTGTAGCTGTAGGACTGTGTTACTAGGAAGGAGGAAAAATTTAAAAGCGAGCTTAAAGAAACATTTTGGGAAATGTAACCAGTTATAATGAGGGTTTTTTTTTTTTTTTTTTTTTTAATCTGACTATTCTTTTCTTTCTTTAAAGGTAAGAGTATTTTCTGCGTATATCAAAGAAATAGAGGAGAAGCCATCTCCAACACCTTGGGGGAACAAAATGCCTTTGGGGCAGTTGATGGCAGAATTTGCTAATTCTTCTGGTGGAGGAGGTAAGTACTACAAACTTTCAACTCTTTACCTCTAGCAAACATATCATTTAGCAAAGCACAAATGTTAATTATGTTTGATACGTTCCGCCAGAGGTAGTCACGAGCCGGCCGGGTGGTCGAGCGGTCTGCGGCGGTAGGCTATCGACTCAACGGTCCCGGGTTCGAGTCCCGGCAGGGGCATGGGTGTGGATTTTAACACTTAACCGCTAAAGGCAAATCGTGACGGGCCGAAGTCCAAAGTTACTAAACTGGCCCATATAAAAATTAAGTTTACCAAAGTTTACGAGCCACATTTTTTTCCCTTCAAATTTCAGTTTTTGTTGAAAACACAGGGGTTGTTACTGGTCGATTCTGAATAATTTCTTAGGTTATTCTTCTTCCTACTTATCCTTAGGATCTTGTCACTAGTGAAGAGAAGTGTTGGTCGCCTTGCACATGCTCTACTAAAACAAGGATACGTGGGAAGACCCGTAGCAAACTCTTAGGTGCTCCTGCTGTCTGTCGGTTTTCATGGTGGACGACTCATACATGACCTGAAAGCACAGTGGTTTACATATCTCAGGTTCATACTAACTTGGTCTCACATGATCTTAGCCAACCCAACCGGTTAGTATGATGTGGCTAAGTTTACCACTATTATTTGGCAACTTCATGTTCTTCATAAACCTGTTTTACATTTTCGATAAGTGTTGATTTAGCTTAATATTAAGTATCACTAAATATAACATGATTCATCGTCATCATGTTATATCTTTTTTTATTATTTGTGTGGTGTGTATGTATGCGTACTAGGGCACTATATGATTTGGTTCTATTTACGTATATGTTATATTGACTACAGGATTTTATATATATATATATATATATATGTAGAGAGAGAGAGAGAGAAGCTTCTGCGGGAATACAATTTTGAATGAGTTTAGCTTTGATTCATTAATTAACATTTATAATCGAGACTGTTTGTTACTAAATATTCTCCTTTTTAGATTTCTTTAATGCGTTTTTGTGTTAGACTGAGTGAAACGAAACCCATATCCTGTTTGCCACACACGCACAAAATTGCATAGGGTGGGAGTGTTTCAAATGCTCATACTGGCAATGACGAGTTGGTTCGTTTGAAGTAAGGTAAATTGGTAGTATGCAGGATATCTGGTTGTATCACTGGTGGCTCTCCGCTTGTTTAGCGGGATATTTTGGTTCGTTTCTCCACTTATGTATTAATTTCGCTTTGCAAACTAATTACTGAAGTACTAATACACCTAGATTCCAGAAGTCACTCGATAGGTACCTAGTATCGTGTAGAACCCTGTTCCAGTCCGTCAAAGTCCAGCAAGACGACTTGGCATCGATTCTAAAAGTAGACGGAAAACATCTGGAGAGAATGTCGAGCCGTGCCATCTGTATACCCGCCCGCAGCTTCCTGGTATTTGTAGGTACAAGATCATCGGTGCGAATTGAGCTTTTTACCTCATTCCTTAAGTGCTCGATTGGGTTCATGTTGGGCGATCGTTGCACCATTTGTCGGAACTATTCAGAGTATTGCTTGAACCAGTTCTGAACAATTGGGGGACAATCAATGTGCATTGTCACTATGCAATGCCATATAGTGGTCATCTAAGAGGATAAGTGGATCCAACTCATTCCACATGAACATACCCACACCAGTACGGAACCACCATCAAACTACATGTTGCTTCGTTGGTATCTGGGGTCCATGGTCTTACGGGACCTGCGTCACACACAAACCCTACTCTCAGCTCGAGACAACTTGTACCCGTGACTTATCGGACTACCCCACATTTTGCCAGTCTACTGTGTTCACGAGCCCAAGTGTGGGCGCTGTGTCCGGTGTCGTGATGAACAGAGAGACTGTAGTTATTTTTTCTCCCACATCTCATGCTTCTCTACTGGATGTGCTTCTGTCACTATGAACAAATCTACCCAAACGCCGCTGGTTACATTTATTAAGCACCAGGTTGGTCAGGTCCGTAGTGGGTGAAAATGCCTTGTAGGAGAGATTCCGGGAGAACATGTGGCACCGTGGATCCAGGAATGTTGAGTATCGGCAAAACTTCAGAAATGGCGCCGTTTGACACCCACTCCTTTCAAACTCCGATAATTCGCTTCTTCTTGTCTTATTCAAACTGGTCCATGTTCAGCCTGAACACAAGACATCTCCTCACAGTTACAACTATCTCAACCTTTGGTTACGTTGTTTGATGTTACGATTAAAAGAAAAGGCAAAGGCTAAAGCCGAGATACCGTTTTAATTACAAGCTATCCAGTGTCAAAGCTTCTGCAGGGAAGGATGTCTGTATTTATTTAATTCACATCTGGGGTATATGCCGTATATAATTCGGCAATCACATATTTCTGTGGAAAGGAAGCAGCTAGGGCTTCTGTTTTAAATAGCCCACGGTACTTTCCGTGTAACATTTAAGTCCCTCAAAAACTTAAGAAAAGTCGGTCTGGAGATTGTTGGACTCATTCAATCCTGAAATACCCGATTTCTACACAGCAACGTAGTTACTGTATCCTGTCAGCTGGGTTCGTTGAAAAGTCATACATGGCCGATTATAGGAATACCAAAAGTACTTCACTTTGCAAGTCCCTGTTCGATATATGTCGAGTATAGTGAAAATAATTCTAGAATTTTAGATTACAACATTCAGTTCGTATTGGCTTACTTTATTTATATATTTCCTTCTGTTTGTTTACTTTGAAAATTATTTATTTGTGAAGTATAAGTAACATGATTCTAATTATCATTTACACGAAGAAAACATGCATGATGATGTTCATTGCTTTCAAGAGCGATATTCTACAATCTGATTACGGTAACTGTAGCTCATATTATAATTCTTTGCATTCCTTCTTTTCAGGTGGTTGGGTTCATGGCGTAAGTTTTTCAGCCGACGGCAGTAAATTATGTTGGGTTGGTCATGATTCGTCCATATCTATTGTGGACGCAACAAGGAGTATGTCAGTCAGCTCACTACGCACAGAGTTCCTCCCATTTTTAAGTTGTGTGTGGGTAGGACCAAATTGTATCGTGGCTGCGGTAAGTATCTTATCTTTATATTGATTTTATACTGTAGTGATTGAAGTGTATGGTGATAAAACATAGACAAGTGAAATTAGAGAAAGTAGCAGTGGATGATTTTAATTTGAGTATACTGACGTGTTTTATAAAATGGTTTAGTGCTGAACAGTTCTGGTGGTCTAAGGCAGTTTACTACAACACTCCCGAGTTCGAATCTCGACTGGTATGGATTCATAATTTTAATCCAAATACCTGTAAGTTGCCAAGAACCTGGACGTAAAGTTTACTTTTATTGAATTTTACAGAGTTGGCAAAGTGTGTTGCGGTAGTGTCATGACGGTAGCTTCATTCAACTTACCCTAGAGAAGGCAAAATTCAAAATTATATCGGTTTCGGATCAAATAATGGGTCATATAAAAAGTCTCCGCGGTTTTTTGGTACATTTTTGAACAAAAAATTTCTTTATTGAAAATCAATTTTAATCAAGTACATATTGACCATTATTATCTATGACCTTTTGCCATTTTTCGGGTAGCTTCATAATTCCATCGGTGTAGAACTTCTTTGGTTTTTCGTCGAAAAACTTGGCCAAGTGATTTTCAGCGGCGTTTCGGTCGGCCAATATTTTACCATGAAGAGAGTTTTGCAGAGACCGAAACAAATGGTAGTCAGACGGTGCAAGGTCCGTGCTATACGGTGGATGCATCAAAACTTCCCAACCAAGTTCCGTCAATTTGTTCCGAGTCATCAAAGATGTGTGTGGCCGCGCATTGTCATGATGGAACACAACTCCCTTTCTGTTGGCCAATTCTGGTCGCTTTTTCTGGATTGCTTCGTTCAAACGGTCGAGTTATGCACAGTACGTCCATTATGAGCTGCTGCAACCTGACGAAACCATCAATTCGGTCCTGTACTGTGCACAACTCGACCGTTTGAATGAAGCAATCCAGAAAAAGCGACCAGAATTGGCCAACAGAAAGGGAGTTGTGTTCCATCATGACAATGCGCGGCCACACACATCTTTGATGACTCGGAACAAATTGACGGAACTTGGTTGGGAAGTTTTGATGCATCCACCGTATAGCACGGACCTTGCACCGTCTGACTACCATTTGTTTCGGTCTCTGCAAAACTCTCTTCATGGTAAAATATTGGCCGACCGAAACGCCGCTGAAAATCACTTGGCCAAGTTTTTCGACGAAAAACCAAAGAAGTTCTACACCGATGGAATTATGAAGCTACCCGAAAAATGGCAAAAGGTCATAGATAATAATGGTCAATATGTACTTGATTAAAATTGATTTTCAATAAAGAAATTTTTTGTTCAAAAATGTACCAAAAAACCGCGGAGACTTTTTATATGACCCTTTATTATCGTAACTTACAAGTGTAAATTAACTATGTTGAATTGAATGTATTTATTTATGGCCTTTAGATATCTAAAACTTGGCATATGAAGATATTGAAGATATGCCGAACTTAGAGTATATTGAAGATAGAAAATTTAATTTTTATTCAAAATGGCGAATTGTGCATGAATTAAAGTAGTTAAAACTTGGTCAGTTTACTCGCTGCTGCTGTTGAATGCTTTCCAGGAAGTAAGTTTCCTAAATTTGTGCTTACAGCCCCCTCTCTCCTTCCTCTCAGTTTCTGTGCGTGTGATCATGATACTTGAGAAAGGGGGAGTATTGAAACTTAATCCTCTGTACAGGGTTAGAGGACTTGGTCATATAGGAAGCAGTGGCCTTGGTCGGTTTCAAGGTATCTAGGCATTTGCGTAATCCTCAGTCAGTATGGTCAGCTGGGTCAGTCATTTCGAAACCAATAAAGAATATACTTCATTTGAACATCGACTCCCTTATAGAAAGACAGAATATTATTACTAGATTGTGAAATGTTCTGATATGAGTTTCAAACACTTTTGTTTGTGTATACAATAAGAATTTGTATATGATAGATTAAGATCAGAAAGTTTGTTAACAGTTCAAACTGGTAAATTCTTTCCGTTATTTTGAATGTGATTTTCGTATTAAAATCTCCTGAACTGTGATCATCGGTGATTTAGAGGAAAGTAATGAAAGCTGTGTACGGAACGCATCAATCTTTCATAATGTTCAGCTGTTTGCAGGCGAATCCGAACTGTCACTGTATAGCTAGTTTGGTTTTCTACATAAATACATTTGGTATGCCCTATTCTAAAAATAATTATAATGTTCTTCCCTGAGTATAACATAGCGGCCGTAGCGCAGTTGGGGATCGTTGGCTTCGCATTTTTGGAAGGTCATAGTTTCGAATCCAGCGGTCGGCCTTACTCCCCCCTTTCCCCCCAAGATCTTCCCGTCACATCTGGTAACTTCAGATTATCCATATGCTCTTCCCTACACTATCCCGACCTGGGCTAAAGATTGCTAAACAGGATGTGTACAGGTCATGACAATTATAAAGAAAAGTAACGTAATTGAGTCATTTGTCATGAAAGTCCAGAAAAAGTAATGAAGTTAAGTTCTAGGTCATGAATTCAGTAAACCTTGTAATTTTTTTTTAGCTATTGTTAATGGTACATTTTCCATTTTTCCGAATATGCAGAAAAATATTCTCATATTTTTGACGCTTGTTTAATATTGTGAACTTCTAACGTTACAGCAGGATGTGTTAAGAAATATAGTTATCCTGGGCACTCATATCTTACGAGTTCGGGTGTGGCAATCCCGAGTTGGACCCAACAAGTCTTCATCTTTTTGTTGCATCCAAAAGTCGTGAATTTGTTTTTTGTGAATTCTGTAGAGACACTGCTGAAGAACACAATTACAATTACATTCATACGTATAATTTGTGTAACGTTTAACTTAACCTTGGGTCATGCACCTAATGGTAGCGATCATGGCCATTATAGGCGAATGGAGTTAATTGATTTACATAACCCATTGCTTGTTTATTATAGATAATTTATTTAGGTTTTGGTGCTCGACAGACATCTTATAAGTCGAAGGAAGGACGTTCTTTTGCGAGTACTTTTCCGGTGAAAGGAATGGAACAGATAGCGGCTAAATGCTTATTATAGGTACCATTCCGGCATTCGCCGGTGAAACAGGAAATCCTCAGGAGGACCGGCGCCAGAACTCGAATTTTTGTGCTTCGACTGAGTACCATTTATTGTGGAGTAGGGTATATATATATATATATATAGCTATTTTTAGATCTTTGTTTCTGTTATTTTAAATATTGTATGACCGAGAAGTTAATAGAATATGTTCTTTATCTCAAGGGTCATGGTTGTTGTCCAATGATGTTTATTCTTGATGACAACGGGCAATTATATTTTGCATACAAGTTGGACATTTCACAAAGGAAAGAAGCTGGAGGGTTAAGGTAAGTCGGGTAGAAAGTAAAGTTAAATTATTTTACATAATGACCTTGCGCTGGAGACTACTTTTTAAATAATAATTGCTTGCTTATTATTGATCGTAGACTCCATTGATTGCTGTAACTGTTTTATCTGTATTGAAAACAGACCTCGAAGTTTCGAAACACTTTCTGTAGCTTCATGTTAATAAGGAAACAAATTTTTGACACAGAAGAGTAGAAAAAGAAAAAATAGTATAGATAGGACAGCATAGCGAGAGAAATTGTGAAAATATTAAAGGGTTTTGACTTACATGAATGCCATATTTAATTTACCAGATTTTGGATGGATGGGTGCAGTCTTGGTGACAAATATCCAAAATCAATATTCAAATTTACAAATCTAAACCCAATATGCGGACTTAGTTATGTGATTGTAACTATTTTCTTTGGGGGTAGTGCGTAACAGGATTTTTTTTTTTCTGCAGATGGTTGGAACTTACAATTTAGTTTCAAGTACTTTATCCTAATCTCCGTACGAAGAAAAAGAGAAAATAGGCACAGATCTCGTTAATTTTTTCTAGCTTGCATTAACCCGGAAGACGTTGCGTTCCTTGTTTACGCAAGAGATGTCAGGCTGGGTCTTTTCGACCAGTTTAATTTTACACACACGGTGATATATCGAATTTTTACGAAGATTACAGCTGATTTGTGACGGAATGGTGTATCATGATACTCACATTCACCGCTAGGATTAGGTGGAGTGCTGTGAGAAGGCGGGGCACTAACTAAAGATGGTGACGTAAAAAATGCAAACGTGGTCGAAAAGACCGAGCGCGCTACGCGACCTCTCCCGGGTTGAATTAAGATGCACCAACTGTACACTGTGCACTAGAGATATTCGTGTGTTTATTTGCTTTTATTCAAAGTGGTTACAATATGCAGTCATGTAATATTCATGGTAAGAATGGGCTAACGGATCCTACGATCCCTAAGTCACATTTTAAAGAAATCATGTCCCTCTTTAAGATCTTTGCAGAATTTCTTCAGAAACTGTAATTTTTTTTATTTATTTATTTACGTAAATAAATAATACTTGAATGATTTTCTTCAAAATATCTGTGGTTATTGTAGATATTTTCATTTATGTATATATATATATATATATATATATATATATTTTTTACATTTTCAGTGCAATGCGAAAGTTCCAGAGTTTAGACAGACAAGCACGAATTGAAACGTCAGACACAGTTCTGGAGACAATTCATCAGAATGCCATAACTTGCGTCTGCCTTCTCACAGGGAGTAAGGCAAACGCATCACGATTTAGTACAAGTGGTCTAGATGGTCAGCTTGTCATATGGGATTTACAGGTACTTTTTGCTTTCATCATTTCTTTGCTTGGTTAACTAGTTTCATTATGTTGTGAGTGCTTGTAAATTGGAATAGTTTTTCAAAATTATCTTTCTAACTATCCATGTACAAAAGTTGCTGATTACAAATGTTTTGGATTAATTTTCAGCATAAAATAGCCTATGTGAGTCATTCCATATAAAGTTATCATATGAATTCTACCTCCCCGTCTTCGATTTCTTTCAAATTTAGCTAATTCATTGCATCCTAGGAGATAGTAAAAATCCCAAAAGGTTTAGATTTTTCTCCACTGAATATTTTTTAGCTACAAAGCTTTTTAAAATAGCGTTCTTCTGTTAGTCCGTGAAATGAAAATTGGTCGTAACTTATGAGTGAAATAAGTTCAGAGAGCTGAAATGGAAACCATTTTGTAGAAGGCTTTCAATTTCATGATTCAAGTTCTAGTTTGCAAAAATTGCCTTATTAACAGCTTTAGCAACGATATGTTTTATGTGGTAACCAAATGTGAACTCACTGTCAAATATAATACCCCAAGATTTTTTTACCCCCAAGGAATAGCTTCATTGAATAACTTTTATAAAAATGACGTAATATTTTCTTTCATTGTGAGTCTCATGGTTGCCGATTGAGCATCGTTGATTTTCATTTGCCAGTCCATGGACAAGTTTCAAGTCAGGTGGATTTGACTTCTAAATTGCTTATATCGTCAGTATATTTATTAATTTTTAGAGTTAACTGCATGTAATAATACTTCACAGTTATGCGTAACGAAACCGGTTATATCGTTCATGTATAGAGTGGAACACAGATGTCCTAAAGAGGAACGCCAGATAATACAGGAAGCCATGTGGGAAAGGAATAACGTTTAGTCTTTTTAACTATTTAGTGGGGTGCGATGTATGAGGCAAGTTGGAAAGATGTCCCAAGGTGGTGAAGTAATTGTTTGTTCTCAAATTGCATCACGTAATATCGAATGAGCCATCTGTAACA
>JAGDQP010062831.1:0-11816 GCA_022664845.1 Lepisma saccharinum
AGCTTTTTCTGTCGCTAGTCGCAAGTTATTATACTAATTCAGCATGAAACAATTACGCTTCCCCCTACCCACTGCTTTATACTTTCCTGATTTAATCCTGTTTTGATGTACTGTTTCTTCTCCACCAGTAAATCCAAGCTCCGATAATTGCATAGAATAGTTTTACAACAGTTATGGTAGGAACTAAACTACCTTCGTCCATATCTCTACTGCAGACGTAACAGGATACAGGTAAATAGGTTAATCTAAAATATTGTTTTATACTTCTTTTTCACAGACTTGAATAACTAACTCGCATTTAGATACGTTTTCATACACTGATATTTTTAACTGCTATTGTTAACAGATATTTACATATATAGTAACTATTGCTATCACTGTTACGGAATAAAAGCAGTTGTGCACATTTGTAGGGCGAAATTTCAGTCGGTGGGGAGACGAAAAAAAATATTACTTACTTGTAACTTTCGAGTTCATTGTGCATACATTTCTTGTAAAAACATTCATTTGAAGGTTTCTATTGCGTTTTTCTTCATTTTCTGGTCGATTTTTCCATTCATACGTCTCAGCACTTAAAAATGTACAGACGTTTTTCCATAAGTTTGAAGAAGAAAACAAATCCACTAACTTTTTTTAATTCTACAGGAAAAAATACAATAATTGTAAACTGTCTGAGCAGTACGAAAGTATCAGAAGACCGTTTTGAATATTCAGTAACAATATTGTTTCCTTTCAATAAATAATAAACATATTATACAGTTTTTGTTAATTTCCCATAAAACAGTTTTTTGGATTTGTTTCCTTCTTCAGTCTGACGATTCAATTGAACTATGTGCAACATTTTTTGTATAGTTAATGAATGAAATTGACTAGTATTCTTGACACTGAAGGTAAATTATTAATATTTCTTTCCTTTTTTTTGCATAATTAATATTAGTTACAAAATTTTAAAAGAAATCATCAGATAATCAAGGCTTTGGTTAACGTTATATGAATAGAAAAAAATTGATTGCTTTACAACATCGAACTTGTAGCATTAACCTCAAACAAATAATATTATACATAAATCATAATTTCTGCATTTTTAAATTGACTTTAAGGTTAAGCAAAGGGAGAAATAATTTTTTAACAGTCTATGAATTAAAAAGAAATTCGGTTAGTTCTTTAAAAAAAACCTCCAAATTATATAGTCTGTTTGACAAGTAGGTTAATCAATTAGCATCTGAATTGAAAGTGGAAGACTTTTATAAGTTTTTAGAAGAGCTTTTATCATTTTTTTACGAGAAAGATCAAATTTGGAATATTGAAATAGAATATGATTAATGTCTTCAATGTAAGTATTAGGTTCACAATTACAGAAAGGTGAATCAGAAATATTAATTTTGTGAAGTTGAGCGTTCGTCGTTACATGTTGCGATCTCAATGTAGTGAAGATCATTATAACTTTTCTATTTGTTTTCCAGCTAGTGAACTATGATATCCTGAGTTCCAGGTCAATAAATGGTTTGGCTAATTGTTGGTTCATTGATGGAGTTGAATATATCCATTCTAGCCATTGCATTCTAATTGCTGATCTGATTGGATACATTAAATCTGTCCATGGTAAACGAATGTTATGTATTTCCTGAAGCTTTCTAGCAGATCTAGCTAGTTCATCAGTGATGTCATTGGAACGGGAATAGCTATGATATTTAATTCATGTCAAATGAATTGTACATTTTTGTTGACTTAGATACTCATACGTATACAATGTATTTATGACAAAAGGACTGGCCTTAAATAACTTGAAATCTAGAGCACTTAACGCTTTAATTTCTGCCTGAGAATCGGATAAGATTAAAATTTTTTGGAAGATTTAATTTTTTGAATATATTTTAGTGCTACATGTATGCCAATTATCTCTGCGTTAAATGTCGAAGTTAATTAGTTAATCTTTGCTGTTGTTTATAATTATTAGAGGGATAGTAAATGGCAGCCGCTGTTGCATCAATTGACTTCGACCCATGAGTAAAAATGTAAAGATAGTCTAACCATTTATTGTAATAATCTTGAATATTACTATAATTTGAAATAGAGGAATCTATTAGAAAGGTATTCGTGAAATTAAGCGTAAAAATGGGATTACTATACGCGTCATTAACAACAGGTCAGGTCAATTTAATAAATCAGACTGTTTTGAAAATTATCATATTTTTGTTAACCGGAAGTGACTGTGTCGCAAAGGAATGAATAGAAACCAGAATTTCATTGTTAAAGCAATGCGATAAATACATTGTTTCCATGTCTAAATTATATTAGTTTATATTTTTTTAAATTAAGTGTGCATTGTTGCCAATAGAAGTATTTAGATTTAATGTTTTAAAGCATTACAGTATAATTTGGCAGGAGTATTATTAGTTGTTGTAGTAATAATGGTAGTAGTAGTAGTAATAGTAGTAGTGGTAGTAGTTGTAGTTGTAATAGTAGTAGTACAAACCTCAGTAGCTCAGTCGGTAATAGTGTGTCACTACCCTGAAATCGGGAGGCTTGGAGCGGGCCTGTTTTGTATGGGAATGATCCCACTTCAAAGAATGTGCACTAGATTCACGCCACGGCGAGTTTCGCGCCCAAGATAATTATATGTCGACGAATTAAGCTATTCACTGGTGAGTCTGAGGAATAGACTCTCATTAGAGAGAACCCATTCGGGACGGTCTCACTGATCTACTTAGGCAGGGTCTGATTTTAAAAAGAAATCTTTGAAGTCCTTTGTAAAGTCAACTTTGGCTCCGGTCGAATGCATGATGATGAGAGAATTGGTGGAGTAAGGAAAGTGGGAGGAAACGGGAAAACCCCGAGAAAACCCATGTACACGGTGTTTCTTCACCACAAAGCTCACGTGGCACAAGCGGGATCGAACAAAAGATCCCCCACACAAGAAGTAAGCGCTCTACCCCTAAGCTACCGCTACCCGTGCAGGGGTAGCACCACAAGTTCTAAATTCCAGATGTCCTAAATTCCAGAAGTCCTAAATTTCAGAAGTCCTAAAAGGCAAGAAGCTCAATTCTCTGGATTTTGCAGAGAGGCAGAAGTCCTAAATTGAAGCAGTCCTAAATTGCACAAGTCCTAAAAGACGAGCAGCCAATTTTCTCGATTTGCGTAAGTCCTAAATTGCACAAGTCCTAAACTGCACAAGTTCTAAATTGCACAAGTCCTAAACTTGTTTTGTGGCGCTGCTATCGCGTCGGAAGCCAGTCTCGAGCTTACATTGTTATATGGGAATATGTATTAACTTGAAGATGTCTCAATATTCAGGATCCTAAGTACCTTTTTTTTCGTTAAGTTGCGTGTGTGTTTGATTATCCACTGTTGCTTTTATTTAGCTCTTACAGGCATTCTTCATTCCTAGATCCTTATATCATTAAATGCCGTTGGTCAGGGAAAATTGTTAGTTTGGAACCTTTTTGTAAGAACACTGTAAAAAAACCGCTTTGCACCGGGTATGAGACACAAGAAACTCACTAACATGTTATCTATTTATCTTGAAATAAGCTCATTTTTTTAATTTCTCCTATATTTTGTTTTTATATTAATGAACAGTTTTCAATTACTAAGTGTAATTTAATTGATCAAACTCTGTTGTCAGTTATCAATCATTTTAATTGATCAAAATTTAATAGAAAAATGGTCATTAAAGTAATATATAACAGGGTGTCCCACGTAACGCTGCGACCGGAATTAGATTCGCAATGAAACAAAATGTGACAAAGTTGGTTGCGCAGGAATGTAGCCATGTCGGAGGCTGATAAAATTACGTAAAAAGCAAGGGGCCCCAGGGCTCCCATCACAGATCCCCGGGGGTCAACTGCAAAATTTCGAATCCTAATATGGGTCGAGTAAAACTTGGTTAAATAGATCTTGGAAAATGACAAGATGTTCGGCAAAAACATTGTATACGGGTCACATTTTCAAAATGGCCGCCGGAAATGGTGTCTGTTGCAGAGAAATTTACAGTGTTCGTAGTATCAAGACATTGAGGTGCAATGATTGGAATAATATGTAGAGGTCCAAATTGAGGTAAGACATGTCGATTGGTGTTAGTATGTTGTTAGTTAAGAATACAATATAGATTGTTAAGACTACAATATAGATTGTTAAGACTACAATATAAATTAAGACTACAATATAGATTAAGACTTCAATATAGATTGTTACGACTAAAATATAGATTGGTTAGACTACTATATAAATTGTTAAGACTACAATATACAGTGTTAAGATTAAAATATAGGTTGCTAAGACTACAATATAGATTCTTAAAACTACAATATAGATTGCTAAGACTACAATATAGATTGTTAAGACTACCACATCGATTGTTAAGACTACTATATCGATAGTCAAGACTACATTATCGATAGTTAAGAATACAATATCGGTTTTTAAGACTATTATATCGGTTGTTAAGACTATAATATCGGTTGTTAAGACTACTATATCGGTTGTTAATACTAGCATATCGATTGTTAAGACTACTATACAGATCGGTAAGACCACTATACAGTATGCTAAGACTACAATATAGATTGTTAAGACTACAATATAGATTGTTAAGACTGCCACATCGATTGTTAAGACTACTATACCGATAGTCAAGACTACATTATCGACAGTTAAAATTACAATATCGGTTTTTAAGACTACCATATCGGTTGTTAAGACTACTATATCCGTTGTTAATACTAGCATATCGATTGTTAAGACTAAAATATGGATTGTTCAGACTACCATATGGATTGTTAAGCCTACCATATAGGTTGTTAAGACAACAATATAGGTTGTTGAGACTTCAATATAGGTTGTAAAGACTACAATATAGGTTGTTAAGATTACTATATAGGATGTTAAGATCACCATATAAATTGTTAAGACTACCATATCGATTGTTAAGACTAACATATCGATTGTTAAGACTAAAATATCGATAGTTAAGACTACGATATCTGTTGCTAAGACTACCATATCAGTTGTTAAGACTACCATTTCGTTGTTAATGTTGTGGTATCGATTGTTAAGACTACCATATAGGTTAAGACAACAATATAGGTTAACACAACAATATAGGTTGTTAGGACTACAATATAGATAGTTTAAACTACAATATAGATTGTTAAGACTACAATATAGACTGTGAAGACTACGATATAGAATGTTAAGAATACAATACAAAATAGATTGGTAAGGGCCCAATATAGGTTGTTAAGACTACGCAATCGATTGTTAAGACTACATTATAGATTGTTAAAACTACAATATAGATTGTTAAAACTACAATATAGATTGTTTAAACTACAATATAGATTGTTAAGACTACAATATAGATTGTTAAGACTACAATATACAATGTTGAAACTACAAAATAATTTGTTAAGGCCACAATATAGGTTGTTAAGACTACCATATACGTTGTTAAGACTACAAAATAGATTGTTGAGACTATAATTTAGGTTGTCAAGACTAGCATATCGATTGTTAGGACTACCATACCGATTGTTAAGATTCTGATATCGATTGTTAAGACTACAATATAGGTTTTTATGAATACAACATAGATTGTTTAAACAACAATTAGATTGTTAAGACTACAATAGAGATTGTTAAGACTACAAAATAGATTGTTAAGGCCACAATATAAGTTGTTAAGACTAAAATATTGATTGTTAAGACTACAATATAGATTGGTTAGACAACTATATAAATTGTTAAGACTACAATATAGAAAGTTAAGACTACAATAGAGGTTGTCAAGTGTACAATATAGATTGTTAAGACTACAATATAGAATGTTAAGACTACAATATAGATTGTTAAGACTATCATATCGATTGGTAAGTCTACTATACAGATTGTTAAGACTACAATATCGATTGTTAAGACTACAATATCGATTGTTAAGACTACAATATTGATTGTTAACACTGTAATATTGATTGTTAAGACTACAATATAGATTGTTAAGACCACAGTATAGATTGTTAAGACTACAATATTAAGACTACAATATAGATTGTTACGATTAAAATATAGATTGGTTAGACTACTATATAAATTGTTAAGAATACAGTATAGAATTTTAAGACTACAATATAGGTTGTTAAGAATACAATATAGATTGTTAAGACTACAAGATAGATTGTTAAGGGTACAGTATAAATTAAGACTACAATGTAGATTCCTAAGACCACAATATAGATTGTTAACACTACTATATCGATTGGCAAGACTACTGTACAGATCGGAAAGACTACTATAAAGTATCCTAAGACTACAATATACATTGTTAAGACTGCAATATAGCTTGTTAAGACAACCAAACCGATAGTCAAGACTACATTATCGATAGTTACGACTACAATATCTGTTTTTGGGACTACTATATAGGTTGTTAAGAATATCTAATAGGTTGGTTAAAACTACTATATCGGTTGTTAATACTACGTAATCGATTGTTAAGACTACCATATGGATTGTTAAGACTTCCATATAGGTTGTTAAGATAAAAATATAGGTTGTTAGAACTACAATATAGATTGTTAAGACTACCATATAGATTGTTAAAACTACCATATCGATTGCTAAGACTACATTATCGATTGTTAAGACTACAATTTAGACTTTTAAGACTACAATATAGATTATTAGGACTACCATATCCACTGTTAAGACTACCATATCGATTGTTGAGACTACAATATAGATTGTTCAGACTACAATACAGATTGTTAAGGCTACAATATAGATGGTTAAAACTACAATATAAGCTGTTAAGCCTACAATATAGGTTGTTAAGACTATTATATCGGTTGCTAAGATTACTATATCGGTTTTTAAGACCACCATGTCGATTGCCAAGACTACCATATCGACTGTTAAGACTACCAGATAGGTTGTTAAGATAGAAATATAGGTTGTTAGTACTACAATATAGATTGCTAAGACTAAAACATAGATTGTTAAGACTACCATATCCTTTGTTCAGACAACCATATCGGTTGTTAAGACTACAATATAGATTGTTAAGACTACCAAATCGATTGCCAAGACTACCATATCGATTTTTAAGACTACAGTATACATTGTTATGTCTACAATATAGATTGTTAAAACTACAATATTGATTTTTAAGACTACAATATAGGTTCTTAAGATTACCATATCGGTTGCTAAGACTACAGTATACATTGTTATGACTAAAATATAGATTGTTAACACTACAATATTGATTGTTAAGACTACAATATAGATTGACAAGACTACAATATAGGTTGTTAAGACTACAATATAGGTTGTTAAGACTAACGTATCTGTTGTTAAGACTAAAATATATGTTGTTAAGGCTACCATATCGATTGTTAAGACTACCATATCGATTGTTGAGACTACTATACCGATTGTTAAGACTACCATATCCATTGTTAAAACTACAATATAGGTTGTTAAGACTACAATATAGATTGTTAAGACCACAATATAGATTGTTCAGACTACAATATAGATTATTAAGACT
Source organism: Lepisma saccharinum (assembly GCA_022664845.1). Lineage (NCBI taxonomy): Eukaryota > Metazoa > Arthropoda > Insecta > Zygentoma > Lepismatidae > Lepisma > Lepisma saccharinum. The sequence goes on from JAGDQP010062831.1 coordinate 7,547, forward strand.
ACAATATAGATTGTTAAAACTACAATATTGATTGTTAAGACTAGAACATAGATTGTTAAGACTAAAATATAATTAGTTAAGGCTACCATATCGGTGTTTAAGACTACAATATGGATTGGTATGACAACAATATAGATTGTTAAAACTACAATATTGATTGCTATGTCTAGAATAAAGATCGTTAAGACTACAATATAGGTTGTTAAGACTACCATATCGGTTGTTAAGACTGCAAGATAGATTGTTAAGACTACCTTAGCCATTGTTAAGACTACAGTGTAGGTTGTTAAGACTACAGTATAGTTTGTTAAGACTACAATATAGATTGTTAAGACTACAAAATAGATTGTTCAGAATACAGAATAGATTTTTAAGACTACAATATAGATTGTTAAAACTACAATATTGATTGTTAAGACTAGAATATTGATTGTTAAGACTACAATAGGTAGTTGAGACTACCATATCGGTTTTTAGGACTACAATATAAATTGTTATGGCTACAATATAAATTGTTAAAACTACGTAATTGATTGCTAAGACTAGAATATAGATTGTTAAGACTACATTATAGATTGTTAAGACTACCATGTCGGTTGTTAAGACTACAATATATATTGTTAAGACTTCCATATCCATTGTTAAGACTACAATATAGGTTTTAAGACTACAATATAATTTGTTAAGACTGCAAAATAGATTGTTCAGACTACAATATAATTTGTTAAGACTAGAATATAAATTGTTAAGACTACAATATAGATTATTAAGACTACATTATAAGTTAAGTCTACAATATAGATTATTTAGACTAAAATACCCATTGTTAAGACTCTAATATAAATTGTTAAGACTACAATATAGAATGTAATGACTAGAATATAGATTGTTAAAACTACAATACAGGTTGTTAAGACTACCATATCGGTTGTTAAGACTACAATATAGATTGTTATGGCTACAATATAGATTGTTATGGCTACAATATAGATTGTAAAACTACGATATTGATTGCTAAGACTAGAATATAGATTGTTAAGACTACAATATAGGTTGTTAAAACTACCATGTCGGTTGTTAAGACTACAATGTAGATTGTTAAGACTACCATATCCATTGTTAAGACTACATTATAAGTTGTTAAGACTACAATATAGATTGTTAAGACTACAATATAGATTGTTGAGACTACAATATAGATTATACAGATGTTCTCGGGATATCAGCCAGGTGAAGTCCGACGATAGAGCCGACGTTTCAAGAACAGACATTGTTCTCATCTTCAGGGCAGGTACTATATCCCGAGAACATCAGTATAATATTCGCCGCCAGGAAAGCTTCAATCCTTATTACAATATAGATTGTTAATACTACAATATAGATTGTTAAAACTACAATATTGATTGTCAAGACTAGAATATAGATTGTTAAGGCTACAATATAGGTTGTTAAGACTACCATATCGATTGTTAAGATTACCATATTGGTTGTTAACACTACCATATCGATTGTTAAGTATACAATAACGATTGTTAAGACTACCATATCGATTGTTTAGACTACCATATCGATTGTTTAGACTAACATATCGATTGTTAAGAATACAGTATGCATTGTTCTGACTACAATATAGATTGTTAAGACTACATTATAAGTTAAGTCTACAATATAGATTATTAAGACTACATTATAGATTGTTAAAACTAGAATATAGAATGTTAAGACTACAAAATAGATTGTTAAGATCACAATTTAAGTTTTTAAGACTAGCATATACGTTGTTAATACTACAATATAGATTGTTAAGACTATAATTTAGGTTGTTAAGACTACGATATCGATTGTTAGGACTACCATATCGATTGTTAAGATTCCGATATCGTTTGTTAAGGCTGCAATACAGGTTGTTATTACTACAATATAGATTGTTTAAACAACAATTAGATTGTTAAAACTACGTTATAGATGGTTGAGACTACAATATCGATTTGTTAAAACTACATTAATATTCTGTTTCTGATTTGCATCTACGATCAGTGAGCTACTTCAGTACAACACAATTGCATCAAATGATAGTAATGAATATATATTTTGAACTATTAATACAGAATGGTCTTCTTGACGGCTATGATGTGTATATATAAGGTACTGGGCTATCTTACGGCAAACAATTAAATTCAACTTTTCCACTAGAGCAAATAAGTCACAATGCAATATCGGGATTTGACATCGTAACGTTCTCTGTCTTTCGAATTCGGAATTTAAGTTAAAACCATACAAAACCGATGTACGAGTCAAGAGCGTAGCCACTGAAACAAATTAAAGCCATCACCCGAAAAACTGCTTACAAATATACTTGCTAATTCTTTAGTGAAGAATCTCGTGTTAACTTCATCTTTCTATCATACAGAACAGTTACCTTTTCTGCTTTTATCCTCGTCCATCCCCTAACCTCGTTTCAAGCCGGTGTCAAAGGCGGCCGTAAATGAAAGTAGAAAACTTGAAGTGACGAATGGCATCGTAAATTAACAATACCAACTCAGGACTGAATTTAATTCTGCTAGGCTCAAAACTTGCTCTCTCTTAATAAACTTACTAATCAACGCCAACTTCAGGTTTCGAATTACGAAAAAGTTCTCTCACAACTTAGCTTTGCTCAACGATTCTGCAACTACGACAACTGAATTAAAACAATATAATCGCAACAGGCAACGTGATATCTTGACTTGTACTACTTGCGACAGGCAGCTCAAAAACTAAGTCAAAGATCTGCATCACAACTACACCTCAACGAATGTTAGTTTCAACTTACAAGATGCCTACACATTGTTATGTTTTCGTCCCAGCTACATCACCCGCTTATTGCTAGAGCAAGACTGTGCTCCTATCGTTGCTGGAGTTAGACTGTGTCCGAACGGCGGTAAACAGCCTCTTTAAATAGCCCTGGTCCCTAACCAACCCGTGTTCGAAAATACAATGGAGCTCCCATCCTCCGAAACCTACAAGCCCAGCACCTTATGAGAAACTCGGCGAGGATCCCCGCTCTCCTCTCTGCACCTGGCTTCTGCAGCTGAAAGTAAAGAAGCGAGAATACAAAGAAATACTTCCCTCTCTCTCACCTTCACTTAGAGTCTATTTTCCTTGCTGGCGAATTTTCCAGCCACTTTTCCTCGTTTGGTACAGAACTAGAGGGTCTTTAAGATAGCATAGCAACCTTCAAATACATACATACAAATAAAATGAAATCGTTACACATAATTATATACAAATATATACATACAGGATAACTATAATATAACCTTCGCCAAGAAAAAATATACAATTACATAACAGATTAATTTTACACAATATCAAAAGTTAGTATGCAAATGTAGTATGCAAATATTTTACTTGTATTCATTCTGAAATGACCCAATGCCTTGGTGTCAGACTACAATATAGATATTTAAGACTACAATACAGGGTGTCCCACGTAACGCTGCGACCGCAATTAGTTCGAAATGAAAGAAAATGTGACAAAGTTGGTTGCGCAGGAATGTAGAAATGTCGGGGGCTGATAAAATTCCGTAAAAAGAAGGGGGCCCTAGGACCCCATCGCAGTTCCCCGGGGGTCAACTGCAAAATCTCAAATTGCAACATGGGTAGAGTGACACCTAGTTCAATAGATCTTGGAAAATGACACAATTTCCGCAAAAACATTTTGTTTACGGGTCACCGTTTTCAAAATGGCCGCCGGAAATGGTGTCTGTTGCAGAGAAATTTGTATTATTCATAGTATAAAAACACTTGGAGTCCATTGAATGGAACGGAACGTAGAGGTCCAAATTGCAGTAGGACACATCGATTGGTGTTAAGACTACGTTATAGATTGTTAAGACTACAATATAGATCGTTAAGACAACAATATAGATTGTTAAGACTACCATATAGATTGTTAAGACTACAATATAGATTGTTACGACTACAATACAGATTGTTACGACTACAATACAAATTGTTAAGAAAACAATATAGATTGTTAAGACTACAATAAAGACTTTTAAGACTACAATATAGATTGTTAAGACTACAATATATATTGTTAAGACTACCCAATCGATTGTTAAGACTAGCATATCGATTGTTAAGACTACAGTATAGATTGTTAAGGCCACAATATAGATTGTTAAGACAACAATATAGATTGTTAAGACTACACTAAAGATTGTTAAGACTAAAATATAGATTTGTAAGACTACTATATAAATTGGTAAGACTACTATGTAGATTG
>JAGDQP010062832.1:0-11816 GCA_022664845.1 Lepisma saccharinum
CATCTTCCTGTAACTTAAAAAAATAACTGGGTTCTCCACATTGTATCCATCTACGGTGGATGTATACCCCAACCATTTAGGCAGGAGTAGGAAAATAGAAATGCCTTTCCCCTAAACTAAAACTAGTATAGGACTTTTCCATATGAATAGATTATATTCGCCCCCCCTCACAAATCGATTTTTATTAAGTTCCAATGTTCTTGACAATCTGATTTATGTCAGGAATGTACTTTACATAGCAAAATTGTGAGATCCGGTTAATTTTATTTTGAAATCGGCTTTGCGCACGGTTCCAAAATATTGCATAAAGCATTGTCTCAAATGTTGCACACAGCGTACATGAAATTATATTTAAAATTTACTGATGTTTCGAACTAAAATTTAGAGGTTGAATTTTGGCTAAAATTTATTGTTTGTTGTGATTAATTTGATAATTGAGAAAATTTGGGATAGTTTCGAATTAAATAAATTGGTAGGACAATCACAATCTCTAAACAGATGTCATTGTATCGCTTGATACAAATAATACGTTTAGGTTTTTAATGGCGCGTCTCCATTTTCAGTTTCTCTTACATTTAAATCGCGGTGTACCAAACTCTATTGGACTTTCTCTATTTGGCGCTTTGCTACCATTGTTAGAGCCTATAAGAACAAAAGTGATCGATACATGCAATTCGCATGTCAGAAATTCCTCGAATTTCGACGTGTTGACGTAATAGACTTGCTGTTTAAAGAATATATCCAGACAAAATTTATTTTGCACTTGAAAATTTGCTTCGAGAGCAAAACACGGAGTTTCCATTTCCATGCTCTGGATTTGAAAGTCTTGGGTTCGAAAACCTAAGTGAAGTGTGCTAACATAACGTTGTTTTATATGCTTTTCTTCCTCTATAGGAATGCTCTGTAGATGCGGAAGACATACGTGCTTCTCGTTGAGCAAAGCATATCTGCTTTCTTTCCGTTGTATATGTATGTGTATGTTGAAGTTGGGTGAACGTGCTTTCGTTCTGCGTGATGTTATTGCATTCACATACACATTGGATAACACATTAACATTGCTATCCCTAGGTTCCGCGTTTGAATCCGGGGTAATCCCTACATTCCCCGTAGAATTGTTCATTGTTTAGAACATAACGGGTTCTTTGTTTTTGAGAAAGAAAAAAAATGCTACAAAATTACTATGAACTTCATAGTTCGGTCTTGGAGTTCAATTTTAAATTTGAAGTTGTATCCAACTTCTGAGATTGCAGCAGTTAAAAGGTATATTCCATTGTTCTGTACTAAAGAACAAAACTCGGAAAATTTCCAGTAGTCTGTTATTATCTCAGAACACTTTTGCAATGACTTACGAAAAAGTTCTTCATTTTCTGACGAAAAAATTAAATTTCGGAAATCTTTCGGAATTTGAGACCGTATTTGCAGTGTTGTTAAATCTGCAGCAAGTGTAGCTGTTCTTTTCCTCCAAAATTGCATTTTGTCTAATTTTAAAGTGAAATTTACAAAACAAAATGGGTTAAAATTTTGAAAAGCCGGGAAACATACAGTATTCGAACTTGGTTCAAAGTTGGCGACCTTTCACCATGTGAACGACCGTAGATGTGCTGTCGTTCCTCTTGAGTGTTTTGTGGAAAGCGTTCTAAAGTGGGGAGAGCGAAAACGATAGTAGCGAGAGGTTTTAAAATTAGACGTTCAATCGTAGACTGTTTAATGTGAAATCTGGTTGCGAAATATGTGGTGAACTCTGGTAGTTCATTATGGTCGTTAACTTTAAATGTCAGATGGTAGAGGCTAAATTTGGGATTTTAATGCAACGAAGCTCAGCTAAACATGAGAAATACTTGGATACAAAAAGGGGTTTGTTACCGTGTTAATTGAACGTAACATGATTACATTTTAACACACCACGTTTCTTAATGATGGACAGAATAAACGGGTTTTACCGGAGTTATTAATCTTTGAGCAAATATTATTCGGGAGGTGACATTTAGAAAGTCTAAATTATGCCAGACGCTAGAATTCGCAATATAAAGCAGATCCTCTATTCATACCTGAAATTTTGATGAAGTTAGATGTTAAATGAATTTCTACAGCCTTTGCTTCCGTCACAGCCAGATGATGAAAATGTTCAGAAAAAACTATCTTCCTTCTTAGGGTGAAGCTTTGGCTGGAGACTTCTTCTATTGTACTGATGCACTAAAGGTCCCTCTATGGATCTGGAGATACTGGAGCTCTGTAGGCCCCTCTATGGAACTGAAGGTTTTAATAGAAGATTGATCGGCTTTATATAGCGACTCGTACATACAGTAAATGTGTGTGTGTGGTGTTTGTCTGACTTGGCGGAGACGGTCACTTTAAGTAGGGCGAAAGGTGACGTTCCCATCATAAGAGAATGGTTAATTTGCTCAAAGGTGAATAACATCTCGATTGACGTCATGGATTGCAATATATTTAATCAGCCTTCGTTGTTGCTACTCTGTTCATCTTTACTGAAACATGGCGGTGGTTTTATTTCCATTTCACCGAACAAATTACAAGAAAAATATAAAAATATACTAAAACCTAATTTTTTCCTATTATTTTGAATTTTATGAATAAAGTTAATTTTTCCCTCTACTGGGGACTATCACAATATCCATATTGCTTTCTCAGTACCAAATGATGTAATAATTTTTTTTTTTAAGGTCCCTTGATAGCATAACGGGAGCAATGGCTAACAATGCGGAAATTATATCCTTGGTTTGTCCTTTCGTCTATGAATGTCAAAAATATACCACGAGGTGAAGAGAAGTGGTTGGGGTATCATAGGAAAACTCTTGGCTGGACTAGCTCAGAGCCGACAGAACCGTCCTGATCAGCTCAGTGGGTCCCGCGATAGCGTGTTAACGGTTTATTACATTGATTTTCTGTAATAAGACATTATTATAGTCTATAAGGGAAACCTATGGATTTCACCACATATACACTGCGCAGTTGAGCTCCATTACTATGCAATCAAGAGGCCCTCGAAGCCTTAGCGATTGCTAATAGAATCGCAGCGCTCACTTGCTTAATTTCAATTGTGATATGTATCTGGGTAATTTCCTATCCTTTATATTATGCTAACTACGGATAGCAAATGTATTTTTAGTATTATATCTAGGTAATTTCCATGTATTAAAAATTATAGGAACAGTAGAAAAAAATCCTAATCTCGTCACTTCGTATTCACTTGGCAACTACGCCAAGATTGTTATTCTTCGATGGCTTGACTCACTCCCCAGAATCATGCCACATCGCTCAACTAAAAAGCGCTCTTCGAGAATATGATTTAAACCAGGAGATACATTTGACCAGTGATTCTTGGAATTTGGTTTTGTCACCCGGAGGTAAGCTTGTTTGTGGGGTGTATTTGTAGGGTGGGAAAGGGAAAAAATCTCTAGCACCTCGTGTGCTTTCCCTGGTGCCTCACTTACACTTTTTCTTGTAGGGAGGGAAAATCAGTGTAAGTATGCTGCACTCCGATACGTGCGGGTATGGTTCGACATTTTCCCCTCTACCTCTTTGGTGACAAATAATGCTCTGACTATACATTGCATCCTAAGAATCTTGAAATATACATGCTAACTTGTTCTAACCCAAGTTCCTTCCTATGAATGTTTTATTCACAGGTTTTACACCATGGCGGAGATTTCTCTTCACAGACTGTTCACAATTGTCTCCGTGATTGTAAACATAGACTGTGACTTTTTTTAGCCTGTAGGAGAACTGAAATCTACAGCGAGTTATTGATAAACTCGCCAAGTTTCTTTTGTTTCAAGGCCTATTGATATGGTGTATGTAAAAGAAGCACCGAAACCAGAAATGTATTCAAATACCGGAAAAGCACCGTGTGTGCTGTGAAATCATAAGACATAGTCACCAAAAACTATTCACAGACACTTTCGGACAAAGAACACCACCGGAAGTTAAAAGCATAAAGTTTTGGTACATGAAGCTCAAGAAAACAGGAAATGCACTTGATTTTCCACAAAAAGGACGACCATAGAGATCGAGAGAAGTGCGAGCGTCCTTTGCGCTAAATCTAAAAGCATCAACTCGTAGTGCCTCACATGAGGAGTACCGTGCACATTTTTTTGTATACAAATATGTGTTGTTCCGTCCGTACAAGTTACAAATTGTGCAGGGTTTGGAATCCACAGACCTCAACGTTGCTATGAATTTGCAATCACTACATTGAGAAAAAGGATGATTACCTAAAAGATGTATGTTTTCTTTCCAAATGATTCAACGTTTCACATTAGCAAAATAATGAACAAACACAACGTTGCCTACGGATTTGGGGGTCAGAGACTTAAGGAGTCGTTGTTAGAGACCGACAGAGACAGTCTGAAAGTGGCTGTTTGGTCTGGGTTCATGCACATTAAAGTTATCAGGTCATTCTTTCTTAGTGTAAACACCGTCACAGAAAATGCGTATCTGGATTAGGGATTGCCAGGCCCGGTTCTCAGATGCTCCGGATCCCGATATCCGAAACTTGGCTCATGATGCGCATATCCGAAACTCCGATCCGGGTCCAGATAGAGGTCGTTCAAGTATTACGTCGGCATCCAGGAGGGAAGCGGTATCTAATATGTATTAGGGATATAGGATCTGCTTAATCTTGCTTTCAAAGGGGGAGGGGTTCTAAAATTACTAAAATTGTTGATGGATGGATACATCCAGACAATACCAGTCAATATATTTACAGATACAGAGAGCGAGTGATACAGGGACGGGCTTTGCTACCCGAGGCAGAAGATTCTCACCAGCTCTGTCATGCAATAAACATGATTACATAGAAATGGAATGAACAGAAACAAAAGATGTTTGTCACTCGGTATCGATCAAATTGTGTAGGAAATATTTATTTCTAAACAAAGATAAATTATATGCCTGACTCTCTCCCTTTCTCAGTTCCTCATATGTCATGGCAAACAGGGATCGGCAATGAAATCAACTGTCAACCTCGTTCAAAATTTCGCGACCAAATCGCCTAGTGTGCGCTGCTTAACTCCTCCTTTCAAGTTGCCTTCGGTATCGCGGACATTCGAATTTTCTCTGAGACCAAATGGTGGTAATTGTGACTGATATGAAAAAGAGAACATTCCAGGAATATTTGTCTTCTTGCCATCAGCTAAGCCAACATGTCCAGTTGCACTCAGGCACGCCGCCAGCCACAAAGTGTAGCGGGCCACGAAAAAAATAGGGGGATTGGGCTTACGACTCAGACATAAAATTAAATATTTGAATTGAGTGAAGAAAAAATTACGGGAGCTCAGCCCACCCTAGCCCCCTTGGTTGCAGGCCTAAACTTGCATTATGTGAGATAGGATAGCTAATCAGTAACAATCAATCAACGTAGAGTTAAATTATGTAACGTATACACAAAAGAAGTGAACAGATTATTACATAAAGGGACGTTTGTCAGTTAGATACAATTTTGAGAAAACTTAAAAAATATCGTAGCTATAATATTGAAAAAAGAATTTTATTGTTTGTCACAATTTTTCGTGGCTAGAAATTTGTATGACTGACATCAGTTCTATACTAAAATGTTAACCTGTCTCAATACAACTTAAGTACACTATTTATCAGTTTATTACAGATTTGTGACGCGTTCATTTCTGGAATAACATGTTCAAATAACGTTTAGAAGCTAAGCATTATACAAAACTTTTCAATGTACTTAGCTCACTTAAGTCCGGAACAGGAAATCCATTTTTCTCTCCTATATTTGTGCACACTTGTCTATAACACGCTGATTAAAGTCTGGCGTTTTTTTATTATTATTATTATTATGGAAAGCATAGCTAATGAAGAAATGGCCTTTCTTTGGACATTCATAATTTATTTCTTCTGCGTAGACATACAATGCTGAGCCTGTGCCTCGAGTAAGTATAGCATGCGTCATTACAGAGTAAATACAATTTCTATATATCATTTCGTTGAACTGCGTAGAAATGTTTTATTTCTTTTCAATGTCGAAGGACACCTTTCCGCTTTTCGTGATGTCATTCGTATTGTTAATCTCAGTTTTAGAAGCTTTGAAGCTTCACTAAACGTTTTCTCCAAGTTATTTTGAACTATAAACTCTAATAAGCTCACAGCTCCTGGCATTGATCGAAATTCTTCTGCCGAGTGGATTGAAGACAGTTCGTGACGACAGTCCTTTATCAACAAATGTGTTAATTGAACATAATTTCTCCACAGTTTGTTTTAGGAAATTCCAAAATTAACGCGGAATTTTCTCTTGAATAAACAGCGTTACTGTCATAACGTCCCTTGTGAATATAAAGCGGGATTTAGCCTCGCAAGTAATTACATCGCATACTTCCTTTGCTTCCCTTACCCATTTCATTATTTCACTCTTTCTCCTTTTTGATACCACGCTTGTATCGTTTCTGGTTTCACTCGAATCATCAAGCTGGTCTCTTATACGTCTAATATTTGTTTCAAAGTGGAAAATAGCCTTTTATGCCGAGGAGGGTCAATTTCTCGATTTTGGATTTGATTAAACAAAATTTCCACAACAGGCATTCTTTTACTAGAAAGAAGAAGTCTAGAAATTAAAATTATTGCTAATAAGTGTTTTCTTGAGTGCATCAGCCCGATGGATTGTGTTGATTTTTTCCATTCCTCCATCTTCAGTATCTTATTCATGAATTGAATAATATCCTTTTTATGTTTAAAGACAGTATTTACGGTTCTGGACAGGAAGTTCCAACGAATATTATTAGCTTGGGGTAACCGCCCCTTAACGAGCAAATTTAAAACTAAGACTCGCTGCGAACTACCAGAAAAAAGTACACATGCCTTGCAAATTTGCGGGAAAAAAATTACTTTTCTATTTACACAAGCAGCTTTGCTCATATCTAGGTTCACTTGATAAGCGTAACATTGTACTCAGCATGTAGGAAAGCTTCTTTAATTATTGCTTGCACAGCTCCAGAACAAACCCACATAACAAATGCTCCGTCATAAGTCTGTGCGATTAATTTCCGTGCATTATCATGATCTAAACCTAGATTTTCCAATTCAGTCAGTAAACAAGACACCAATGTTTTGGTATCATGCTGCGGAGGAGAAACGAAGTTCCAATTTTGTTGATCCAACTTGCCTTTCAGTCCATATCGATAAAGAGTAACCATCTAATATGTACTGGAAATATTACTTGTTTCGCCAGAAAATATTTTATTTGTTTCCTAATTTCATCATGACATGCCTCTACCATTACTGGAAGCAGTTCATTCTGAATAGTTTTTGAAGATCCCTTAAACACCGTGGCTTGTTCTAAATGACTTCCTAAAGCAACATCTAATTCTGCACTAAAGTCAATTAATCCTTTGAATACTCCGGGATTGGATGAAAATTCAGTTTCATCGTGACACTTCAAAGCAAGTTCGAAGCGCAACAAGACTGAATATAGTTTATAATAATATTCAGTACATACTTTTTTTTTTTTTTTTTTTTGGTCTTGTCTTCTGCAATCTTCCTTCTATAGGCACTATATAACTGTAAGGGTACGTTTACCTGTCCGAAAAGTGTTGATTGTAACATATTTTTCAAATATGTGGGAGAGCACTCATGTCTCTTTATACGCGTACTTAAATTGTTTAAGTCAGTGGCATCTGTTTTCGTCCACGCCTGGTCACCACCAAATAGGAGACATGGAAAACAAAATAGTGCATTTCTAACCTCACAACCACATATCCAATTAGGCCTACTATCATTGTAAATGTCCCTTCTGAAAGTTCTTTTAAATTGTCTTTTTTATGTTTTAATTATCTGAACAATATTTATTTATGGCAATGGCCTCCCAAGTTCTTTCATTTTAAGTCTTTCCGCGTACTCAAGATACGCAACTTCACGGTACTTGTCTTGATCACGGGATAAAGAAGTTTTCTAATCATCGCGAACTAAACTGACTTTTTGCTCCTTCCGGTAAACTGGTGAAATGAATCGATCAGTGTTTCTATTCGAAAATCTGCGAATTTATGTACGAAATAATCTACACTTTCTGCAGAACTGAGCCACTTACGTTTAAGAAATAGCTCACAGAGCATTAAATGAATATAGTTACGTATAATTCAGTTACGTTAAAAACGCAAAAGAGCAAAACTATGTTACAATTCTACAATTGAGACAGACTTTATAGGGATGATGCGTACATCATAATATCATCACGTTATACAGGGTGATTTACAAAATCCGTAATAGGGCCTTAACTCAGCTCCTAGTGCACAGAAATTTTTCAAACAAAAAATGTTAATAAAAAAGTGCATGTGCCAAATCAAGTGGTGATGCTTCTGAAATCAGGGGCGTCTCGGGAATAACTCTAAGGGGGCAACTTCAAAATGTTTAATGGCAACAGTGGTTGATTTTGACCCAATTGAAACAATCGCTAAATTTTTATCAACTTTTAGAGGAAACACGTTTCCTTATCTCTTACCGTTTGGCAACTAGAAGACCTAATTGGTGTTCGAAATTAACATGGTGTCGAGGGGTTTCTGGGCTTTTGGATGCTATAAATAAAGGTTCCAAACTAAAGTGAAATACTAAATGGGATATGAGGGATCAAAGGGTGAAATTTTAAAAAACAAGGGCGTCCCGGGAATACTGTTATGGGGGAAGGGGAATTCAAAATTTTAAATAGAAACAATGGTTGATTTTGCTTTCTTTGAAACAAACATGAAATTTTGAACAACTTTCAGAGGAAACATTTTTAAAAGTCTTCAGTTACAAGAACTGCTTGGTAAGTTAACTATTGACCTACCAATTAACTCTTGTAATTGCCAAACGTTACGAGATATTAAACAATGTTTCCTCTGAAATTTGTTCAAATTTTAATGTTTGTTTTAAAGAAAACAAAATCAACAATTGTTTCTATTTAAAATTTGGAAGTTTCCCCCATAACAGTATTCCCGGTACGCCCCTGTATTTTTTTTTCACCCTTTGATTCCGCATATCCCATTTAGTATTTCCTTTAGTTTGGAACACTTATTTGCTATTGTTTTTTAGTTACAGCATCCAAAAGTCGCGAAACCCCTCAACATAATATTAATTTTGACCACCAATTAAGTTTTCTAGCTGCCAAACGTGCTTCCTCTCAAATATGTTCAAAATTTAGCGATTGTTTCAATGGGGCAAAATCAACCCCTGTTGCCATTTAAAATTTTGAAGTTGTCCCTACGTAGAGGTAACAACTTCCTGTGCAAATTGCTATTAGAAAACTCACTTGAACATACGGCAGAGGGAGAGCCCCTGTAGCGGGTTTGGCTTTAAAAGCTTTGCAAGGAAAGTGCAACACCAAGATTAATCTATGAACTCTTGAAGTATTTTTTTCTCTTCATAAACTATGGCTTTTTTAACATAACATCGAGGGGTAGAATTACAAATTATATACTTTAGAGTGATTGAAATTTAAAAAAAAATAGTTTAAGAATAACGGTGTTGCGCAATGCGGCAACGCAGCCAATCATCGCCACTGATCGAAACCCCATGAGATATTCGAACCCGAAATTTCTTGGACGATAGCCTGCTGCCTCAGACCTCTCGTCCACAAAGACTACCATACTTTCCTCACAAACAAATGTCAAGCACGATTTTTGTTTTCCATTATAAACCCCACTTTCAAGTTTCCTCTTACAAAATTAAGAAAAACTAAAAAACACAAAAGTGTAGTAAGCATAAATTTCAACAGAAACCTATTTGAAAAAAATTCTAGTAATTCGAAAGTTTAGGAAATTTTAGAAAATACGGTAGGTTCCGAACAAAAAATGATATTTGACTACTGTACTGGGTTTTGACTTAAAACACGCTCACACGCACATTAAAGCACAAAATCTCTATAAAATATATTTTCCAGGGTTTCAGATACATCATAATAACGGAGTCTGAACTGTGTCTGTGGATGCCGTTATCTGCGACTGAAATCACACTAATCTGTTAGTTCAGATATCTAATACGCATCTGGATAACTGAAACCTAGATTCTGATATCCGAATCTCGGATCTTCGCGGATCCATACCTCTAACTGGAAATGTTGCAGTTATTTGTCATTCCTTCATTCGCAAGAATATCAATCTGACATGATTATTCAGAAGAATAGAACACCACCGCCTATATGCACAAGCTTTGGAAGTTTATGTATATCTTGATATTGCAATTCTAGAGTGTTAGATAGGTCAGTTTGGCCTTCACGCTCCCCTGATATGACCGAACTGGACATTTTCCTGCAAAGACACCGTATACAAATACTCAGTGTTAGATATTGAGGAACAGGATATTTTCAACAATTATGTCAATCTATGTAAGGATGTTGGCCAATACATAAACAAAATTGGAGTTTCACTCCGACGTGCTTCGTGCCATTAAAGGTGATTGTGGAGATGTTCCTGATGAACTCACAAAAACTTGGAGAGTTTCCCTAAAATTTGTCATGTGTTTTATTGCGCTACTGTAAAAACTTAAAGACGCTACACATGTTCGTAATCAAAGAGAAATGTTTTGAACGCCCTGTAATTTGCAAGTTAGCTGATGGTCATTTTCTGGGGGTAGTCAGAGGATTGCTCTTCCTTATCCTATGCTGAGTTTGATAAACCCGTGAAAACTACGCCAAGAAAATTGACAGAACCTTAACGTGGAGTTGTTCACCCAGGACACTTTACTATTATGTAATTTAATTACAAACAAAAAATATCCAAGTACGTATCTTATGCATATCACGCACCGAGGGCTCTAAAAATAAAAGTAAATATATGGATGTGTTCCAGGTGAATGTTACAGAATTGTTTTAGTTGACCCGAAAGTACGCTAGTAAATAATTAGATTGGTAAAAGGTCAGTTTCTAAAGTCACTTGAAGAGGCAACATGCAAAAACTCGCAAGTCCACAATTTTAAAATGAGTTAGGACTGGTTCCTTCTTCCCCGGGGTGAATGCTGTTCGACTGTGTACAAAAGCAAAGCTAAACGCCAGAAATCCTAATTAACACTACGTAGAGGAATGAGCAAAATCAAAAGCGAAAGCTGAAGCTATCATACCCGTCCAGCCAATAGTTACCGATAATAAGGAAATGGAATTACACAACACAAGAACAAGCACGTCGGTGGTAGTATTTCTGCTGTCAGTGTGTAGTGTCGATGGTTTTGCTGCAGTCGTCACGCGAACGTACACAGTAAAAAATAGCTGTGTTAATTCAACACAATGCGGTCTCCCAGCGTGACTACCACTTTTGTGTGTTACATCAACACAACCCACGGTGTTGATTTCGGTACTGGGAGAAAAAAAATACGACTGCAGATAGATTTGAACATGGGTTGCTCAGTTAGAAGTCGAACGTTTTACCGATTTCGCTAAATCGTCAGACGGAAATTGAAACAATATAGAGGATAAAAAATGCTACTGAACCCCAAGCACAAACAAAGTTATTCTCATGACTTATGACATGATTTAATCACTTTTCCATTGGTCAATTAGGGATCACAATCCCCATTTATTGAGAATATATTCCATTTCTATGAAAGCAAGCGCAGCATTTGATATGTTGTTACGATAAGCAGTAATGCTGCTCAAGTGTTTGGCTGTCGCCATCTTGCTTGCTTTCATAGAAATAGACTCTTCTCAATGAACGGGAATTCTGGTTCCCAATTGACAAATAGGAAGTGATTAAACCATGGGATAAGTCGTGCAAGTAACTTAATTTGTTTTAGGGATTCTGAAACATATATTAGACCCCTACACTGTTTAAATCTATAGTGTAGTCGTTCAATTCAAATTTTGCTCATTAAATATAGTTTGC
>JAGDQP010062833.1:0-11816 GCA_022664845.1 Lepisma saccharinum
ATATATGTTTTACCTCCAAAAACGATTTCGAACATAAAATAAATCTAATGTAATGCACTTTCTATTTGAATCATATATAATATAAAAGGACATCAGTCCTGTAGTACAAGTTTTCGGAAAATGAAGAAAAACGTTTTAAAATGGAAAATAATTACGTGAGATTAATTCTATTCAAGTTAGAAGGTTTGATGGCTGAAAGGTGATTCTGAGTTACGAGATTGTGTCGTATGTGAATATGTTATAGGTCAGTAAAAGCTGTGGACTGATGCCCTTTCTTCAAAAATGAAGGAATATTTCAGAAATCACGTTTATTTAAAGTATTATTATAGTATTATAAGTACTCCTCAGGTATATAGTTTTTACAAATCCTTAATTTCATTGCAATTGATGGAAAATTTTAATTTGGATAAGCTCGTGTCCTTATGGTTGTGTTCTTGACTGATGCCCATCAGGTCACTACAAAACTTAATGCAATTCATTTTCGCATTGCATCTTAACACTAATAAGTGCAGATATCACTGTATTGTCTAAAACACTGCAAACTTAAAGTAGCCAAATTGTGGCCTAATAATGCCCTTCAATTTTTTTGATTCGTTTATTTTCTAATATTACGAGATAAAATATTTTCAACGCGCCTCGTTAGAGGATTTCATATGAAATAACTAAGTAGACCAATTGCCGACCGTACTATATCCACTCTAGTGGTTTTCCTATGAAATGCTGAAAAAAATGAAAAATGTTTTACAAGCGATTTACATGAGAATAAATTCTATCTTTAAGATTTAAAGGACAAATACCGAGTTTTTTCCACTACGTTCATTAAGGCCGAGGGTACGAAAATTCTATAAATACTGATACCGCTTTTATACTCCTTTTTGAACATACAACGTTTTGTAATTGAACAAGTTAAGTAATGACTAGTATAAGTATAGGAAGAAATTATTTTATAGTGTAATAAAATTATACATTATTTTTTCAGACAATAAAATTCAATCATTCTGGCCGAGTAGAGCAGATGTAAAATTTGATCACGTAACCTTGACGTATACTGGTTGTGAATCTCCTGTTCTTAAAGATGTTACTTTCACTGTACAACCAGGAGAGAAGGTACTGCATTTAACTTTAATATCGAATAGTTTTAACAATCGGTTTAATAACTAAGGTATCAAAATTCCAATTATTTTCCTTACTGTGGAATACGAAGCAAACTTTAAGTTTATTTAGGAACAGTGTTCCCGGAACTATATAATAAGAAACACATAAATTATTTTCCAAGAACTCAAAATTATAGACCTACATGATAAGGAATTTGAACATTCTCCCTTTCACTGCTCATACTGATTGAGCGCAATATTTATTACAATAAAATTCACCCGAGTTTGCTGGACTGATGATGTTTTATACAGAGTAACAATTGTGCTGAATGTTTATAAGGCTACAGATTGGAGAATGGTGTATTGTTTCCATGGCAACAGTGTTTTAATAAAAGACGGATTGGATCTATGCCATGCGTTCTGATATAATGAATAACCCTCCACGTTTTAGCAGTACCATAACTTCCAGCTTATTATCATCTCTGTTAATGTTAAACTTAAATTCGTAGCTCATGTGTGAATGGTTGGGCGAATTTCCTTAACCTAATGTGATTATATAGGGTTACCTTTAAGACTTAAACCTTATTAGAATGTTACAAATTTGTTTCCTTTGTTACAACACTCTCTTTTTATACACATATTTAAAGTATGCAGGAATGAATAATCTCTGATTCCAGTCAAACTTGAAACACTGGTGTAGAAAGATATGCTACACCATAAAAATTCGGGTCACGAGGTAAATCGGGTCATTTAAAGTTTATTATATATTAGAACGCCAAGAATGAACTGAATGCAGAGCTTTTAGTGCTACCATGTAGGCAAGTTAAAACATGTTCTCGGACTT
This sequence comes from Lepisma saccharinum, assembly GCA_022664845.1. Lineage (NCBI taxonomy): Eukaryota > Metazoa > Arthropoda > Insecta > Zygentoma > Lepismatidae > Lepisma > Lepisma saccharinum. Next base: position 1,939 of record JAGDQP010062833.1, read on the forward strand.
TCGTTACTTGCCGCCATTACAGCTAGGATAAGCATTGCTCACCTCCAAGTGTACTTCCGGTGAATATTGCTCTTCCTAGTTTAAGATGATCAAATTTACCCACTGACCCGCGTTCTCCGGGTATACAATTTATTTTTAAGGCTCTAACTGCATTAAGATGTTAGAACATTTATCGTTTCTGTCATTATGAGACTCAATTATTTAACATATTTTCGAGCATAACAGGAATGATTGACACGGCTTGTGGTAAAACATTTCCCGATTCCATGTTAATAAGACATATTATTCTACAGAAATTCGAGCATTACATATTGAAATATTTCATAGTCAGACTTGACTGTCAGGATTGAATTAAAAACACATTCCTGTTTTATATAGGAATGGTTGACCCAATTTCAGTCTAATTTAACTTAACGATACAGAAAATGTTCTTAAGGTTTCGATGTTATTAGAAAGTTAAAATATTTACCTTTTCCATAGTAACGAGATTCATTTATTATGCATATATCCGAACACGACGAAACACTCCTCCAATCGATTTCATCAAAACTTGATATAATGGTTAAGCTAAATACGATTCTTAATATTAAAAGCTTATTAAAATGATGAAACATTTGCTGTTTCTATCGGAATGAGCCGTAATTAGGTTTTTAAAACATTACGTTAAATATGAACTCAGCTCAGTTCTGAAGACATTGCAAAACTGAATCCGTTCTAATTTACTTCGTGAAGGTTTGAGAAAATTAGCGGGGAGCTATGTATTCTCTCTTCAGAGGTAAATAAAATTCGTTTGGAATACGATGATGAATATATTTATGAACTACGTACACTCAATCCAGCAACATAATACTGTCAATAGAAATAAAATATAGTTTATTAAGAATTTTAAAATCAATATGTGACTGAAATTAGAGCTCATTAACGCATAAACATTACGTAAACAAAATTATTTACATAATAATTACAGAACACTGTAAGTGACATTTCTTTCAGTTGCAAAACTTCTAAAAAATACTTCAAAATTACTATCTTGTTTAAGGTTGGTGTCGTGGGACGTACTGGTGCTGGTAAATCATCCCTAATTGTGGCTTTGTTCAGGATGTCTGAACCACATGGTGTCATATCAATAGATGACGTGGATATTAAAAGTTTGGGTTTAGCTGATCTTCGTTGCAAAATTTCCATCATCCCTCAAGACCCAGTGTTGTTTTATGGATCTCTTCGCAAAAATCTGGATCCCTTTTCAGAGTATACAGACTACAAGATATGGAGAGCTTTAGAAGAGGTAATGAGTCACTTTACCTTATTCCTCTTGTACTCTTAACGTTTTCATACAATTTCATATTTACCTCCTTTTTGGCTTTAGATTAGATATGCTACGTTAACCTGTAACCTGAGGCATGGGAATTTTGTCGAACTAACTTGGAGGTGGGGTATTTTTACCCCTCTCAAAAGCTAAACAGTATTAGCCTGCATAACATTAGATAATCAAATTACTTTTATTCTTTCGGGGAAATATATGCTATCGATATATTATAAAAGTTAAGTATTTGTTATGAAAATAGGGCGTTATTTCCAGCAAGTTTTACTTTAAACAATATTGAGACATGCGTCTCACCCGTAAACTTGGAAGTGGGGTAAATTCTACTCAGTTAACTCGTCCAAGGTTGAGAGTTAACTGAGGTAAGATTTGGTTAGATTAGATTGGATCAAGTATAAAATGAATAAGAGTGCATGGATATAATGTGCTTGCACTAGTGCAACTCCAGGTAAATTTTGCCTAATTTAGCATATGGAACCTTCAATAGTAATAGTAATAATAGTAGAAAGTTGATTTAAATGTCTATAAATTTTAAAATTTCATAAAAATGCTCAATACATTAGCTGTCTATCTATTGTTAGGTCCCATTTCATAGTCGTGAGCGTTGTATACGGTGTCAAACTAGTATTGTAGACATATTTTCGTCCAAACGCACTCAAATAATTAGATTGTTTACCTCAATATCTTAATTTTTACAGGTTGAACTGCGAGATGTAATTTCTAAAATGCCTTCTGGACTTTACTCTCAAGTGTCAGAAGGTGGAGGAAACTTTAGTGTTGGACACAGACAGCTCGTATGTCTAGCGAGGGCTATCCTAAGAGAGAACAAAATACTGGTTTTAGATGAGGCTACAGCCAACATGGATCACATGTATGTCTCTCCTCTCTTTCATATAATGTCATGATCTCAATCAAAATTTCAATAAACTTAATTTATTTACTATAATATATTTTATGCAAACATTCTGCTACAACACGTGAGCATTTATGAAAGAATTTTGAAAGACCATTGTAATTCAAAGTAGTTTCACTATCTTTAGACATCTCTTGATCTTAATTACATCCTCGTACTTTTATACAAAGCTGAGTGAGCTTCTACCAAGGTAGACACTTGAGAAAGCCTACTAAACATGCTAGAACCCCTTTTGTGACAACAAATATATCTTTAATCCCAAACCGATTATCAGACATAACATTACTTGGAAAATTACATTTCTTTTTTTTTGTTAGCTCAACTCCTAAAGCCAACTACTGTGTCAGTTTTACAACAACTTTGCATATATTGAGATAGACTTAGTTCACCTGCTTTTTTCCAAAAATATTATAGACATTCTTATTCTCGTCAAATTGTCACTTAGACGCCATGTTCTTTTGCAAGCGGAATCGCGTCATTGTTGTTAGTATACTTCCTCCATTTTCAGTATTATTTGATTTTATCATTTTACTCTTCGTAAACTGAGAATGGAACTCTGCAACTTTCTCAACTCGAATTGTCCCCCAAATGTGCATCAATCCTGCGGTGTAGCACAGATAGAACACAGACGAAAGCTTTTGTTTCGCAAGTTGTCGGAACATACATTCAAAGCCACATATGTGTCTCGATATCTGGCGTAAAGAGACAAAAAACGCCGGATGCATGCAACCCGGACATCACAGGCCGGAATGCATACCCGCAAACAGTATACAACGTGACAGAGATGGAAGTGGAAATGGAAAAGTTCCTAATGGGCTAAAGTCATGTACAGAAGCAGTAAGCAGGTGAAATGGGAATTACAATCATAGGTGGTCTACCAAGGGAATTGTCCTGGCAAAGAAGCAGGTGAAGATAACATCGAGAGTGTATGCACTGATATAAGTCTATTCATGATAGTGTAAATCTAAAACAGCGTAAATGAATTAGAAATGCACATCAAACCAGCTACTATAATGGCGTAGTTCTCACGCAAAATATTGTAAAATCTAGACTAAATGTTGAAATTGATATCCAACATATAATTGAAAGAAATTTTGTGCTCTTGCTACAAAATGTCAGCTGCCTGCCACGCGTAATGCAACATAGAATTGTATTTAGTAGCTCAGCTGTAGAGCGGCGACGTAGCATTCGAGAGGTCCTGAGTTCGATCCCAGCAGCGGATCATCCTGGCTGAGGTTTTTCCAGTTTTTTTCTCAGTCTACAGCCAAATGGTGGGATGGCACCTTCAACATAGGCACTGACCGACACCTTTCCTCTTCCTTATCCCGCCTTGAGCTCTAGATGCCTAAAGACCATGAATAAAAATTCAAAAAAGAGATAGTATTTAGGTGAGCTAAGCTGATTCTAAAGAGATTGGGGAGTTTGAGAATAAATCTTCTATCATACAGATTCGGTGCATTCTCTTTGCTTCTCCGTACTCTTCAAACCGTCGGGCAAATAACTTCAATACTACAGGAAGTGGTTGACAGTATCGTGTGTTTTTTGGTGGAATTACTTTCACTTGCAGATCAACATAAGCAGACAACACTTGTATTAGCAAGCTACTGTCGGTCGGCGTGGACCATGAATCTAGAAACGCAGGGATGGCCCGCATAACAACATGCGTCTCGTTACATACCCAGAAGGTACCTTCTATAAGATCTTGAATGTGCGAGGTTTTCTATGCTATGCAACCTGCATTGCGTGGGTGACGATTGGGTTCAATGCATTGCGTGGGTGACGATTGGGTTCAATGCATTCCGGCGTTTTTCGTGTCTTTATCACATATATCGACACACATATGTGGTTCTGAATACGTGTTCCGACAATTTGCGAAACAAAAGCTTCCGTCTGTGTTCTATCTATCCTACACAGCATGTTTGCTGAAAATTTGGGGACGATTCGAGGTGGGGAAGTTGGTGAGTTCCCTTGTGAATAAAGTACGTCTGTGTATTTCTCTTCAAGTCCATTTTTAATGTCAGAAGTAACTTCTCTCCCTTACCCCATGAAAATTACCACCCTTTCTTGTACTAGTGCCATCAAAGCATGACAGGTTTATGGAAGTGGTGCACCATTAACGCCTGCCATCAATCCCTTAAAACTGTCAACCTGCAAATTCGGAAATTAATTCATCCACGTATTTTGTTCTCAGAATTTGCTATTCAACGGCTTGAAACCACCTTTTTCTTTTGGCCAGAAGAAAGCATTGAACCTCTTGACGGAAAGTTACTGACCATAGTTGCTGTCTTCGTCTATTTCTTTCAAGCTGATATGTTAATTTTGTTTGTGAATATTTCAATTATTGTCTGCAACAGGTTTGTTCCTGGAACAATTCGCTTTGTAGCTTGTCATTCTTACCACTTGACTACGAAGAATCATCATACTAACTAACATTTTACTATTTCTTTTATGTTACTAAGACTGTGTCTAAAGTAAAGTCATACTGGAATTCGAGATTGGGATTGTTGGTTGTACTTCTTGTTACAGCTGCGAAAGCTGCTTCGTTGATTTTTCTCTCCATTCTTACCCGTTTTTTTTAATTTCTCTTCCATCTTTCCAACCATTATTAAACGTCGGTTAAACTGTTGAACAGGTGGTCGTATACAACGTTAAAATTGTGTCGAAAACGTTGTATTCATCATCCACATGCTAACTATGAAGACAAGGTTTATTCTTCCCCATGAGCAAAATGCCTTCAAATGCTGGTGAGCCAACGTCTGGATATGTGGCGGCTATCAAAGAGGTGGTTCGAAGGTTGTGTCCTCGAAGTCAGCATTTAAGCAGAAAAAGATGTCGATCCAATGTATGGGTTGGAGATAGTAGCCAACTTGGAGGTATGATCTTAATTGGACGATGGTTGGGACATTGCGGGATGCCCAGCTTGGCGGTTTTGTGGCGACATGCAGCTTGCAGCCCTACTGTTAGTCCCCCTCATTTGCCAACGCATACTCTAAACCCGAAAATAATACCATCTCCTTGCACTGGTATCTATCAGCAATGTTGTCAATTATCTGATAGGCCAGGATGGGAGAGAAATATCAACAAAGCAGCTTCCACAACTGTAACACAAAATATAATAAGCAATACCAGTGTCGAATTCAAGCCTCAACACATGCCTTTACTTCAGATACAGTCTTACTAATATAAAGGGTATACTTAACTATTAATCACTAGTTAATCCTCCTCCGTAGTCAAGTGGTTATAGCCGATGAGGATAATCGAGCGATTAAACGCACTTGTCTTTCGACTACAAGATCGTGGGTTCAAATCCCGCCTCGGACACGGATGTTTGTATGTGAGATTTCAACTTAGATTTAAGAGAGAACAAGTTTCACAAAAATTAAAAAGGTATAAAAAGTTGAAGAAGTAAAGCCCACTAGCAAACTAAGTTTTTTAAAACGAAAAATGGTTAGAGTGACGAGCTGCAAATCAGAAGTTTGCAGGTTCAAATCCCTTTACAAACAGTTCTAAAATTTAGAAACAAAATTAATTTACCAATGTGAAAGAAATGGACGAAGACAACAAGTATAGTCAGTAACTCTACGACAAGAGAATCAATGTTTTTTTTTGTTTTGTTTTGTTTTACCAAAAGAAAAAGGTAGTTTTGAATCGTTGAACAAGTAGGCAAATTCAATGTTACCAGATATTTCCAAATACTTTTGTTGATCGTCCACTTCTTGACGATGAAGACTACGTTTATCCTAAACATGAAATAAACCGTTGAACAGGCAGACATTTAGGTATATATAAAACATTAAAATTACGTTGCGGAGACAACAATGTTTGGAACGTTTCTCAACGTTAGTATGCTACTGGGGAAGTTGTAGGAATGAAGAAACCCAATGTTCTATAGTCTTGTGACGTGTGACGTAATAAGTCAATAAGCGAATGTTCTTTTGTACAGGTTGTCACACGAATTATGATATGACATAATAGTTAGTTGTTAGAGAGACTTGAAAATAACAAGAAGTCTTAATGATCTTGTTAAGAAGTTAGGGTTTGTAGTTCAATATATGGAGTTACTTGTCGTAATGGTTTTGTGGTTTACAGCTAATGTTAGTATAATGTTTACTTATGGTTACTTGTGGTTAAATAGCAACATGTTGAAGCTTTGTGTATACGTATTCGAACCGGATGTCAGAAGCTGAAGTTAATAAATTGTAGTTGAAAATGAATACCTTACATATTAATTGGCTCCCATAATAGTTCTGGAACTGATGAGAAACTAGTTAACCAATTATGAGAAGTTGTTTAGCCTCATTGACTTAAGTCGGCTTACTTAACCTAAGCTAAAGTAACTTAATAGATATATTCCATGTTCATCTATATTAAGGAAGTAAAAGGGATTAAGGAAGTAAAAGGGATTTTGGTAGTACTGAGGATGAAATGATAAGAGATCAGGTACTCATTCGGATTATGAGAGAAAACTTTTCCCAGAAGATTACTATCTAACCCCCGCATTAAAGCTTCAGAAAGCAATCGAACCACTAATAGAAGAAAAAGTTTTAAAAAAAATGCGATGTTCTGCCAGAACCTACGTGGTCATGAAAATAGATTGTTAAGTATAGACAAACAATATCAATCAACAGGTCGTAGAAATAAGAATTTTCAGAAAAGAACAAACATCAATCAGTCAAGATGCTACAGGTGCGGTAAGGCCCATACAGACTTCAAGAAGTGCTTCGCAAAATACTTAACTTCTTTTAAATGTCGACAGTAAGGATATCTAGCGGTCGTCTGTGGTAAAAGTAAATAGTCTGAGTAGACCTTGTCTTGCCTATGCGACTGTTGATATGTACTTGTTCAAAATCACAGTCCTTATGGTAGCTTTAGCAAATAAACACCATTAGTATATGTGTGTCCATTACCGTGCAAAAGGCATAAATTTTATGTTGGGTTTTCTCGTAGCGTTTCAGCAGAATATATCCTGATTTATAGGAGAGTGTAGTACTATCCACAGCATTTATAATGCGTATTCCTCTTATTAAATACACAACTGAAATACAATTGTAATCCACAAAAAAAAACTCATGATGTTCTCGTTCGATTCCGACATCAGTTCTCATGTTAAATCTCCTTCGCTCGATCTAAGCTATTTTATTGACTATATTTTGGACAGAGATCAATTAGAGAAACATCGTTTTGGTGCTTGTGAAAATAGAAGTAAGACCCTTTCACAAAATTCCATATTTGACATTAACTGCTGAAAGATTCCTGACCACTCTTCCTGTGCTAGCGTGCTTATTCCTAAAATATTCAAGATACACAAAATACTTTGATCTGACATCTGCATAATTGTATTTTAATACGGCGAGCCAAAAACACCAGGGACTCAGGAACATCACTTTTTAAGGAGATCAATTTCCTAAGCAACAACTGGGTCCCACATCATGTTCAGTCTTGTTCCAGATGAAATGACTTAGGCTTGTATTTAACAGTGCCACGGGATGACATTTTATTTGCAGTGGCAGTAGTGCTTTTGATGAACATGCAAATTACCACCCGACTCGAGTTTCTACTTTGATACACTTTATCTACACCAACATGTTTATATCAAGAGTAGCAGTTTGAAAGTCCAGTCAAAAAGCCCACGGCTTCGCTCGCAAAGATTTCTCGAAAAGGTTCTTGTTCTTGTTCATTTGAGACTAAAGGTATGTAGATACAGTTCATAGAGTTATGTTAAAATGAGAGACAAAGATGTTCGAAATATTGAAGTTTATATTTTTCATAGTAGCTACTGAAATACTTCTTTATAAACTATATTCGTTGTTGTACCTTGTTGTGCTAGAATTACCAACCGTTGGAAGAGCTTACTCTAGTGTGCGCGACGTAAAACTGTCCATGTGATAAGCAATGCTTCCTTAGGTCAATCCCTGCTATCTTGAGAGTCTGTCCCTGGGACTCATTTATAGCCATTGCATAAAGACTTTTAAGGGAAACTGTAGCCTCTTAAAATCAAATGGATACTCGGATGGCATGTTCGGTATTCGTGGTATGAACAAAAATTCCCCTTGAGCAGAAACAGTTATCACCGTAGCCTAGGTTACATTGCCATGGAAAGATGTAGTCTTGGTATCGGTGCAAAGTTTAGGTGGGTTGAGATTTCTCAACATTACAGGTATTCCCACTTTTGAAAGCAGTTTATGTCCGTCCGGGGAAGCCTGGAAGATTTAATGTATTTAGAAATTGCACGGGGTATGGAAGCACATCCACTTAACTGCTGAGTCTACGCAGCGGTACCCCACTTGGTCACCGTCGATAGAATCTAAGATAATTTTATTTATTACGGATGACGTATTGCTTTTAGGTGTTAAAATGGCAAGCTGACACACCTATTCCATGGATTTCTCTCGAATATTCTGCTTATCGGGTTAAATTTTGACTGTAAGATCTGTTGCATTGGATACGACCTGACTAAATGATGAGTTAAATTTATTTTTCCCCTCATAAATAGGAAACCCTCCGTCACCAATTTTCATAGGGATATCAGAAAATTTTTCTGCCGCCATGTCACTATTTGTGTGGACTCTCACGTTCTTCATAAGGCCTAATTTGTTGATAAGAGGACATAAGTATGAAGATTTGATGAATGCCTTTACTTCATCAGCACGCGTTCTTCTTGGAATTATCGGCAAAGTCTGTCGCAACAATCTTTCTGCCCTTTCCAAGCCCAATTTCCAAAAGTCCTTCCTTTCTTATGTATTTTATAAATTTCAAGTTTATAGCTTAAATCGTTTGTCCCGTACGATTATATGTTAGTCATTATTTATGATTATATATACAGGGGGATTCATGAAATCCGTAACAAGGCCTTAACTCAGCTCCTAGTACACAGAAACCTTTGAAACAAAAATTTTTAATACCAAAGTGCATGTGCCAAATCACGTGGTAATGCTTCTGAAATCAGTGGCGTCTCAGTAATACCTCTACGCGGGGAAACTTCAAAATTTTAAATGGCAACAGGGGTTGATTTTGTCCCCATTGAAACAATAGCTAAATTTTGAACAACTTTTAGAGGGAACGTAATTCGATAGCTCATACTCTTTGGCAGCAAGAAGAACTAATTGGTGGTCGAAATTAACATTGTGTAAAGGTTTTTCGGTATTTTGGATACCGTAACTCAAAGGGAATGGTAAATAAAGATTGCAAACTAAAGTGAAATACTAAATGAGATATGCGAAATAAAAGGGGAAAATTTCAAAAACAGGGGCGTCCCTTGAATACTGTTGCGGGGTCAACTTCAAAATTTTAAATACAAACAATGGTTGATTTTGCTTTTATTGAAACAAACATGAAATTTTGAACAACTTCCAGAGGATATTTTTAAAAGTCTTGAGTTACAATAGCTATTTGGTAAGTTAACTGTTGACCTATCAATTCATTGTTGTGAGAATGAACTCTCGCCAAACGTTGCGAGATATTAAACAATGTTTCCTCTTAAAGTTGTTCAAAATTTCATGTTTGTCTAAAAAAAAAAAAAATCAACCATTGTTTCCATTTATAATTTTGAAGTTGCCCATAGAGGTGTTGTCTAGATGCCCCTGATTTCAGAAGTATTACCACGTGATTCGGCACATGCACTTTGGTAATAACATTTTTTTTTTT
>JAGDQP010062834.1:0-11155 GCA_022664845.1 Lepisma saccharinum
ATATTCAGCCTGGATCCGCCCCTGGGTAGAATCCACTTTTCTCATCTGAAAGCACCTCCTGCCGCCCCTCACTCCGCACAAGAACTTGACAAGTAACATGTGACGACGGCAAACGAGTGACATAATGTAGAGGAAGGGACGGTAGCCCCGGACGATACTAGATCTTTCAACCTACGAGAGGTGGCAACGTTGTTGTGGTGTCATGTGGTAAAACACTTGGCGTTAAACACCAACCACCCTTTGTCAGTGAGCTTTGATGGTGCATGCAGAGCAGAAGAGATTAAACGTTTCTTGTATAGCGAATTCATCTTAACTACCTTATTTTCAAGACTTCGTGTATGTGTTGTAAGTAAGTAAACACTTAAAATATTTGTTGCACGTAAATATTTCATCTTTAATGTAGCACGTAAGAGAATATTGTGTGCATTTGCGTAGGTATATGGGAGCTGTAAGCATCAGCGTAAAATAATACATAGCCGGTAGCCCCGGATACATGCTTGGGAGGTAACCCCGTACAAAATAGTCTAGATTCTAGAACTATTACGATTCTGTCTAAACGAAAAGTGTTCCTCCATAGATTTACTTAGTACTTCATTTCTATTTCAGGTCCTACAATGCGTAAGTTTAAAGGAAGAAGTACAAACAGGAGGAACTGGACAGAGAAAGAAATGGAAACGGCCGTAAACGCAGATAAAATTGACATTAGAGAAGCAGCAAGACGGTATGGAGTTCTGAAATCGACACTGAATGATTACGTTAAAGGCATTAGGGAGGGGAAGGAAATAAAATTCAAACCAAAACTTTGTAACAGATTTACGCCAACTTTTCCAGAAGAGTTTGAAGAAAACCTTAGTGAACCATATAAAAAAAGCTCGATGGTATGCTCATTGCTCATGCCTCTTACAAAACAGGAATTTCTGGAAACGGTGTTCAAGTTAGCTGAAGCAAAATGACTTTCTCATAAATTTAATACTGAAAGGAAACAAGCGGGTAAACACTTTTACCACTAGTTTAAGAAACGCCATCCAGATATTACCCTAAGAATTCGGGAATCAACTAACCTTGCAAGGAGCTAGGGATTCAACCGTAAACAGGTGGCCATATTCTATGAGAAATTAGAACATTTAATGAAGAAGCATGGATGCGTAGTAACTCCGTACGCGAATAACTGAATTCGACATAGCACAGCTAGTTTCTGCTGCTTACAGCAAAGTTTGTCGTTTAGACATTGCTCAGAACGGGTTTCAGTGCACCGGAATATTCCCTCTGCAACCTAACGTATTTTCTGATGCAGATTTCGTCACAACCGAACTGACGATTCCACGAAGAGAAAAGAGTTATGTTAATGCTGCGGAACACATGGTGTCTATTCATGCAAGTAAGGACGAACAGCCAACAACTTCTAATTGTGAAAATGTGCAACAACCAAGATCTCCAGAGAGCGCCGAATCCTTCGTCATGGACATACTAAACGTTATCTTGCCTTTACCTAGTACATCACAGGCAGGGAATTACAAAACGGACAGCGAAAGCTTAGACACCTGAAATTTTGACAACTGCATACAAAGAAACTCTGAAAGAAAGACGCGCAAACACAACTTCAAGTTTACAAGGACGCAGGACTGCTAGAAAAAAAAATATTGGATATAAGGCCTATTGCAGCACTAGTTAGACACGGGGCACACCAAGATGACACAGAAACCATGGCAAGTACGTCTCAAGAAGCTGGGGAACAAACAGTATGTCTAACCTGCAGAGAAGCCACCGAGGAAGATTGGATACAGTGTAATTCATGCGATAGGTGGGTCCATGAAGCATGTGCCGACATTCGTCATGGACAATATTATTTCTGCGACTTGTGCAGATCGCCATAAATTTTGTGTTCATCCTAATAATTTTCTTTTATGGAATAACCTAGTATGAAATCGGAGCAACGATTTCTGAGACGAAAGTAGGCTAATGTTTAGAACATAGATCTAATTTTAGTTACAGATTGTAGTGGATTTTCACTTAGCGCTATGCAAACAAAAATACTAACGCAAAAGTAATATTTAACTGACTATACTTCCTTTAGTTACTGTTAATGTGCATTAAATTACTTTAATTATTATGTGTACGGGGGTACCTCCCACATTTTCAGAATATAAAATATTGCCTTAGTTTTCAAAAGTAAAATGCTTGTATATTATTAACACACAGTTTCAGTTGATATTATGTAACCAAGAAGGCTAATGTATGACGAGTGTGTCACAATAATTTTATAAATCTGTTGTTTTCACAAAACCTGTAGTTATCATTTTTCCTTACGTGTCCGGGGCTACCTCACCTTCCCCTACTGTCAGAGCTAGTCACAACAAATCTAACTAAAGTAGCACTCACATTTTGGGCGTAAAACACATCTAAGTCCAATTTCCCGGATTTTATCCCTTCGTTGGCACATAAGCAGTCAAATCACTTTGTTAGCAAATAATGAAATGTTTCAGGGAAGAGTTAGGTTTTAACCCCAAATAATGAAATATTTCACTGAGTTATGTTTTCCAGACGACACCGCTCCGCATCCATGCTGCCATTCAGAGATGATGGCACGTGTAGACGAGGAAGAAATTAAGGACCGAAATGTCCTGTGTTCAATGATATAATGACTGAAGCAGGCCGAAATAGTTTATACATATGTATCGTTGAAAAGCTGAAAGCAGAATGCAAAGCATATATATATATAAAAAAAAGTATTTTAGCTGCGTTTTTCATCTGTTCAAAATGTTATGTCAGTGAGAAAATAGCTATGTCCCGAACAACGTTGAAGAATAAATTGAATTTTTGAATTTTATTTTTGGCCTTCAGACCTCTAAGGCTCACGCCGATTGCAAAATAAATGTTATTACCTTTTTCACAAATAACTTTGTGTATGCTAAATGTTGAAATTAACACAGTAAAATTGACAGCCGCCGTGAGTTGAACTCGGATCTCCCAAGGTTCCGGCCACAGCGGGTGTCGTTTTTTCAGTTAATTTTCGCGTTAAAGAAGTTCACTTTAAAGAGTTTCCTCCCGAGTGACTGGTTCAACTTCACTTTTGCAGGGAAAATGTCATTTACTCTTTCTTGGATGAATTTTCTGCGCCTCCTAGAAGTCAGTTTTTACATCTAGTTTAGAAGACAATTATCTTGCACCAATTGTTTTGTTACCTTCTTCACACCTTCAAATGATCTTAAATTTTGAAGGCAATTGTGGGTACAGTACTTTGTAAAAGATTCATAGTACACTGCAGGTTTATGGATACATTTTTACTAAGCCACTAAACAAAATACTTTTAATGCTGTTAAGCCTTTTGACAATTCCTCAGTAATTCCGCCAGACCCCTTCTTCCTGTGGGAGGTGTTACACCCAAATCCTGGAGAACATCCCCCAGTTTAACATTTTTGCTGTCAAAATATAGAAACCGTGCAAAACTCTACTTACACCCTCCAAATTTTGACTTTACACCACCACCCCAAACTGAAAATCATGGCGGAATCCCTGCAATTCTTGCTGCAGTGTTTCTTCCGAAAGCATCAATTCTTTGTCTTCGCTCGCTTTATAAATTGCATCATAAACTTCTTAAATGCGATATATTAAGGTTCACAGTGAAGAAGAAATTGTTCTCGAACAACATTTTTAGCCCGTATTACCTGTAGAAATCACACCACTACGGCTCACTACGACTGACATCGGGAATAGCTACAGTTCAATATCATTGAGTAGTATTTTGCCTTTTGAAATTTATTTAGTATTACCTTGAACCCGCCATGATATGAGAGAAATAAACTTGGTAACATTGGGCGAAAAGGTAGGAAGGCCGCGTATTTTTATAATAGATGGGGAAAAATAAGACCATATTCACCTTGTCTTACTGTTACGTAACTGTAACAAATATGGGCTGGGAGGTGGGGTATTCGAACTATAATTAAGTTTTGATAACTACAAAATTTGGATTTTGAAATCTTGCTCATATACCGGTACCTGGTTGATGCTTCTACGCCCCCTCCCCTCCCCATCTCAGCTCAGCGCCCCAAGCGACCGCTTGTTTCGCTTGCACCTAAGTCCGGCTCTGGACAGAAGTTACAAAGGACCAACTTTTACTTTGCTCTGCGGGACAAACTGACATGTAAACGTTTAAACTGTTCACGTAACGAAATGGATAAACACTCTTTAATTGGTGTAAATGTATTAAGTGGGAATAATTTTGTTACAGCAATGGAGATGCGGGCGACCACGAAAATTCGACCAATTGTTGTAGCTAGAATGAAGAATCAGTGAGTAATACAGTCATAGAAAAATGTATTTCGTGAATGTTGTATTTTAATTTGTATATAACTAATATTTATGAACCAGGCTGACTGCTGTGACTAAGCCCGTCACGTGCGTGAATGATATGTGACGGGGTTAGCCATAGCTGCCGGTCTGGTACACAATGCGAGTTCAATAAGAATTAAAATGCAACGTTAACGGAATACATTTTCAGTGACTGTACTACTGCTGCAGTAGAAGGAACGAGATACCTTTAATTACAGCTGCACAAGCAGTTAATATTCCTAGCAATTCGCTTAGGCAGCAATCAAATGAGGAAATAAAATGTGCATGTTCAGTACTATTGTGGAACAATTAGTAAAACACCTTTTATATTTTGGAAGCCGTAGGATAGGATAGGACATGCATTTACGGAAGTAAATTAAGGTTAATGCAAAGCAGCGATCACTAACAAAAGATGGTAGCACAGCACTCATCTCTGAATATGTCTAATGTATTTTTATCGTTGCACGAATTTTCAATGCTGCTCCTGCAGATTTACGCCTAGAGAGTTCTAACTTTCAAGGAAGAAAGTTCATAACCAATTCAAGAATTTGATCAATGTCGATTTCTTTTTCTTTTTTTGTTATTGTTGTTGTTCATTGTTGAAAGAGCTTCATTGTTATATGTTTTGATATTCAAAACAACAATCAAGCGAATTCAACAATGAACAAACACGAAAATAAAAAATCGGCATTGATCGAACTCTTGAATTGGTTATTAATTTTCTTGCCTGAAAGTTTGAACTCTCTAGGCGTATATCTGTAGGAGCAGCATTGAAAATTCGTGCAACGATAAAAATACATTAGACATGTACGGAGGTAGTGCTGCCATCTTTTGTTGGATCCGTTGTTTTACATTAACCTAAAGGAAGAAATAAGCACAGGTTAATGAATTGATGACAGTTAGATGAAAGGTTCTTAAAGTCACTGCCAGCTCAGTGTCCGAGTTTCTAAAGCTTTGCAATGGCAAAATGTTTGAATCGCCAAACAGTTTGCCTAATGATTTGTAAAAAAGCAAACAACTTGCTCAGAGTCGTATTTAGAACCTGCGTTGAAGTCCGAAATCCAGAGCTTTATGCATGATGAATACAATTTTAGGCTTCAGACACACTCTGGACTCCTCCAGAAGCCATTGAACCTCTTCCCAAAGCAGTTTCTGGATAAGTCTGTTTCTGAACCTGTTTACAAATCACATGATCGGCCTAATAAATATATTTAATTGTGACGACACATTCTTCTATAAATCTAAAAGACAAATCACAAAATGCGAGAAGGACCTATGTAATTAGCTGAACTAATTGTGAAAGGAGAGAAAACATTTGAAAGCAATGATGTATTACTTGGTATCCGGTCAACTTTCGTCTTCCAATTTGATGTGATAAAAGGACAAAATAGTGAGCATGCATCCGGAATACCGGATAGAACAAAGATCTGTTTCGAGCCAAAAATAAAAACCTGAAACATTTTCCTCACTTTATGCATTTTTATTGCAATAAAATAATCGTCCCAATGCCTTCAATAGTTCAACGTACTGTCCTCATATTATGATAACGAGTTGAGTTTTATTTGTTCGTACTATACCACTAACTGAAGTAGGAAGTTAAGAAAAATTACAAATAAGTACAAGTCTACTTGCCCCTACTGTGATGTCAATATATGTAGGAGCAAATGGATATTGCTTTAGTTTCCGTCGCATAGTCCGCATCTATCAAAGGATACATTCCTTATATTTTGCCAACATATGTCTTAGGTATTGCACTATTCATGTACTATATTTAGTTTATATTGCACAATAAGTTAGCGGTTTCTTTCACCGCGCCCGTTTACCCCATTTATTACCATCCAATTCGAGAATTTAGGTGTAAGTAAATATGTTATGAACATTTCAAACATATACCTATTCACTCGACCTTCAAAAATTCAGAACTCCCTTTAAACAAAACCATTAGAGCAACGCCCTTGGGTGTGCTTTCATAATTTCAATATCTTGCCGGGAATTGTGTGTCGTGAGCTGAGAATGTCTGCACCAAGAGGCCGTAGGAGAGCGTTAACTTCGCATTCAAGAGGTCCTGGATTCGATACTAGTGGCCGACGTTCCTGACTGAGGTTTGCCTAGGGTTTCTCCTCAGTCACATCAGGCATATGTCGGGATGGTACTTACAACCCACCCGCGTCCTTTTCCCTACCCTATCTCGGACTGAGCCATAGATGTACCTGCCTATTTCTGAATAGCTAAATCACAGCCACTGAACTTATTCACCACCTCTCTCTCTCTCTCTCTCTCACACACACACACACACACAGCAGAAAACAATTAGGACTGTGCAAAGTAGCTATAGTGCTACTACCTTCATTCTATTTCCACAAGCTAATGCTCCGCAAGGAACGTTGATCGTCACATGAAGGTTATTATCACACTATGTGATGATGTAACTCCTTAAGATTATATTTACTTGAAGATACGAGGGTCACGTGAAATAAGAAGCTTACTAGAAGACTAGGTCAAGGCTGGCCACGCACCTGGGACATGCAAAGTACCTCTATCACGCCACACAACACGTAAATCTTGCGTGTTACCACGCGCTATTTATTTCTTGTTAAGTACAATAATACGTTCCACTATCTTCCTCAACTTTTAAATGTAAATACTTTAATGCTAAACTCACCAGCTCATTCAATTCCTCGCGTTATGACTTGAAAAATAAATATCCTACTCGAATGCACAATGCAATGCAAGACTAGGCTGGTGGTACCTGTCCCGAATTTCGAGATACATTCTTATATCAGAACAAGATGTTCCGCGTTCCAGAACAAGGTCTGTCGGGACGCAAATCGTCCCGAATATTTTAGTTTTGCTGTTTATGAATGACGCTTTCCTTATATTGTTATTTCGTTAATACGATACGTACGGACATATCAAAGAATTTATAGAAGAAACTGAAGCAGGTTACTCAGCATGAATATTAGCAGTTTTTCAACTCAATAATATTTAACAGAGTTAAATAAAACAGTTGAAATATGTAATTTATAATAATAATAATAATCACAATAACGTTGAATATTGTGAACGAAAATGAAATTAACGTGTTTAAGCGTGTATATAAGCCCTATATACGTTGTAAAATTATACCGGTACCTTGTTTTCACGATCTACTGAAGTCCGAATGGTGAATCACAAAATGTCCGATATATCGAATACCAAAACATTACAGTTCATACTAAAAACTGTTAGAAAGCAAGTCGAAAATTCGATAGAGACCGAATATGTTTCACGTCGAAGAATCATTGAAAGTAGAATATCGATTAAGATCGTTCGATATAGATATATCGAAAAATCGCAATCTCTAAAATGTAAACCTGAAAAGACTTAACAGCAGAATACAATTTTTCCACAAGGAAGTATTGTAAGGGGTGCGTGAGCGCTAAAAGTCACTGACTATCAAACTACGAAGTCTGAATTTGCCAGCTCAGTCCTTAAGGTAAACTAAAACAAAAAAAAGCTTCAATTTCTTCCTGAAACAGTTGAGAGTCAAGATAACGAAGCATCTTAAATTTGAAACCACGACACGTACAGCGAAGGGAACGTACAATTGGATCAGCACTTGGGAAGGATTGAAATTCTGCTCAAGTCGACCATCCTGACAGACTTTTCCTTGTTTACCTTTTTTTGCTAAGTGGATGACCTCACAGACCACAAAATATAATTCCTGAAAAATTAGTAATACGCAGTGGCGTGTGCTGTGGACTATCTGGGGTAACCACCGAAGTCTAAGCCTGTGAAGAAATATTGTAATCTACACAAGTGATAAATAATTTACATGAAAGTGAAAAAATTTCCGAACAGAAAATAATTGGAAAATAACTATTTTTAGGTGCAGATTCCAGTCCTGTAGGTAGTCTTAATTTCTTTGGTAGTCCGGCTCAAATGATGTACTCTTTAAATACCCACCTAATTCGCTCGTGGGAAGCGCAAGAGTAATATAGAGGAAGGCTTCGGATGTGGTAGACAGACTATGATGCATTTGTGAAAGGAGCTGCGATTACGAGGAACTTAGATCATTCACACACACACACACAGACACACACACACACACACACACACACATATTTTCTCTCTTCCTTTGGGAAAGAGGGAGAGAGAGAGCGCGCGCGCGCTGTGTGTGTGAGAGAGAGAGGGGGGGAGAGGGTTGTGCAAGAAACATTTCAGCTGAGCTGTCTAAAGTTCAGTCAGATCATATCAGGGATGGAGATTGTATGTTAATTACCGCATTTTCACATTTCTGATTAACTACAGTGAGTGCTGAAAGAAGTTTTTGAGTATTAAAACGGGTAAAATCTTCGAACACAGGAACAAATTCGTCTTAGCAATTTGGCCGTTTCGTCACAGAGAAGGAAATCGTTATTTCCATGTGGAAAATATTTAAAGAGACATTTTTGACCAGTTTGTTAGAATGTTCACAAGCAACGAAATACGAATTATTTTCCAGTTTTTTTACTCAGTGGCACGGGGCAAATGCCAGGATGCTACCTAGAAACTAAAACCTGGCTAACTTGTTCCACATCCTTTTCCCTACCCTGTTCCAGTCCAAGCCAAAGGTGCCTAATAAATTAAAAACTGAATTGAGTTCATGTTCAAATAAACATCTTTTTTTTTACAGGTAAATGCAACTTTTTTCAAAAAAATTAATTAACCTTAATATTTCATATATTCATAGTGTTTTATCAACGTTCTCTTGAAATCGTTTAGTGGTTTCATTTGGCAAATACCTTTCACTTCCATGACCCAGCTCTCCTCTTCTGAAGACAAAGCAAAGCACTCCACTAGAGGCGTATATTTTTTAAATGAGAAATCTTTATGCAATTTCATGCATTACAATGTACGCCACGGTGGCTCCATAGTAGAGCGCCCACCTCTAGTTTTAGGGGTAGTCGGTTCGATCCCTGCTCAATCCACGTGAACTTTGTGATGGACAAACACCGTGTGTGTATGTTTTTTTTTTTTGGGGGGGGGGGGATTCTTCCATTTCCTTCATTCTACCAATTCATCCCATTATCACAAAACGGCCTGTACTAATGTTGGATAAACGACTTAAAAATGACAAATTCAAATTCAAATTTGTGCATTACAAAAGAATAATGTTATTCCTTAATCTCAAATACGCTGAGTTAAGGTGTTGCGGTGATGTAAAGCACACCTACCCGGAAATTGGAAGGTCCGCCTCCGAGTCTTGGTCACGGAAGTATCATTTTTGTGTGTGTGTGTGCGCGCAATTTTCGACTTTGCTTTATACGATGTATTTATGATAAATGAATAATATCAGAATTATGAGTACTTTTATAGTGTTATATGTTTTCAGTTCTTTCTTCTTAAACAAGTGGAAATTATTTTCCAAGGAATAGCTATGGCCTCCTGGCAAGTCTTATTTATTACTTTGGGTATTTCTAGTCCAAGCTGTGAATCCAAAATACGCCACTGGTAATAAGACTAATAAACCTACGGAACGTAATTTCAGATCTCTGTGGAATTATTAAGGCCTTTAGGCAACTTTGACTAGGCCGGATGTATGATGATCGGTGGAATGCAGAAATTGGGAGGAAACGGGAGAAGTGGAAAACCTGCCCCCCCCCCCAAAAAAAAAAAACACAGTGTTCGTCCACCACAATGCCTACATGGCACGAGCAGGGAAATCTCCGTGGACGTTTCTATGAAAGAAACATTTATCTTCAACTATTGCAAGCGAATAGCGAAATTGTGTCTTAAGAGCAACATTACCATTTCCATGTGCCTTCTTGCACGAAAAAATGGAAATTAAAGACAGAGACGAATATGCTGTAATGCTCATATAGGTAAAGTTTGAATAATAATACGAACCATGTACAGTTTATGTGGTCTTATCGGAATGTTCCTTAGAGCCCTTTTATGCACGAGCATTTCTACGCGCGTAAAGAGAAGCGCAAACAGCGCGTTATGTACAACAATGGAACTAAATGGGTGCTTTTATGAAATTTCGTTGACGTTTTCTGCTGTCGCGTACTGAAAGCCATGCATTTGTGTTCTAGAGACAGCGAATCGTTTACATAAACATTGATAAAACACTAAGCTTGGTTTTTTTAGCCGAAAAAGTCGAAGTGTTGCCAGATGTTTCAGAGTCCAGCTGCTCAGGCTTCCTATATCATGCTTAAAATGCACTAGCAACACTACCTATCTACTTTATTCTTCTGGGTTATTTCTCCCAACTACTCCTGCGATGAGCGAACTTCCCCCCCTCCCCCTCCTTCTTTATTTATTTCGCTCAATTTTCCTTTCTGCAGGTATTCTCAGCCGGGGAAAATAAAAATAAAGTTCTATAACCCGTAGTTTTCTTTGCAGGAATACAATTGTTCATAACTATTGCGCGTACCACAAGTGGCATGCTTGGTCTTTTAACGGTAGTCAATTCTCACTACCTCCTTGCTGGCAGTCAAGGGCGCCGATTTCTCTAAGTTTGGGGGCCCATTCAGATTTTTTTTTTCAGGTGAGGGTCTAAGAAGGCACATATGATACAAATCCAATTCAGATTTTACCGAATGTTGTATATTCATAAAAAAAAAACACATATAGTCATTATGAATGCTTCCCCAGGCCCAGCTAATACAGAATTTAACAATGTTTGTATAGGTCTAACGTTAAAAAAAAATCACTAAAGCATATTATGTTCTAACTAATAAGAACAAAGTTTCTGTTGTTACTAGAAAATAAACTTAGGAAATACCATAAACTAATGTTAGTTTATGCAGAGGAGTTATCCAGCTTTCCCAAATGTGGTTCTCTTTCTGTCCGGCTCACCCTT
>JAGDQP010062838.1:0-11815 GCA_022664845.1 Lepisma saccharinum
GACGATGTCTTTTTCGTTTAGGTTCAACGTCTTCAACCACTGTTTTTCCTTCTCTGAGCAGTATATTAGCTGATTGTCTCTGGGCCACAATAATATTTACACGATGGGATGTACCTGCACCTGTGATAGTACTTTCATTGTTGTAAATGTTGCCTGCTAACATAATAACTATTCCTTCTCCAGCCAAATGTGACTACTGAATTGAGTCTGGTATGACAACAGAGGTTTGATCTTGTTAGGAAATAACGGTAAGTGCGTGTTCAGTTTCAAGTTCTTCAATAAGATGGTAGATGATGCCGTGTCCATGCTGATTGATTAGTTTTATTGCTTCTTTATTGTTGCACAAAGATTTAATTACACAGAGAAACATAATACTTTTGAGAGGTTTTACCTCTGCGTTCGTAGCACAGAATACAATGTCTTGTTCCAGAGAGGCGAAGAACGCGTGAATTCAGGTCATTTGTGCTAGAGGTTCCACATAGAAGGATGCTAATGAATGAATGGAATGTCTCTGGTACGTACCTTGAAACCATCTGAGGTACGTAATCTGCAGCTTTTGGAGGCCATGGCTGGGTTATTGAGAATGTTTTCCCTTAGTGATTTTTTAGATGTTTTTATTAAAGTTTCTTTCTCTTTGTAGTTTCAAAGCTTCTCCTGTTCTATCATAGTCTTAGATGACTGTACTTCAACGAACATCAGGAAATTTGTTTGAAATGTAACGATTAAGGTTTTTCTTTAGGGAGGGTCTCACTTCAAGTCTCAGTTTGTTCTTCACAACACACGAAGGGGTAATGGTTGGATTCTCGATGATATTCTCACAAAAGTTATATACTTCCTTCATCGCCTCAGCTTCCTGATTACCGTCAATATCTTCCTCCTGGACTATGTCAGTCTCCATTATTTTTGTGAATTTTCTGTAGCAAGATCTGTGATACTTTGCTTCACTAGAAATAAAGTCTTTAGCGCAGATGAATCATTTCTGACATTTCAATAAATAGAGATCAAGAATAGTAAACATAAATTGAATCGTACGTTTGAAGAAGGAAACAAATCCAAAAAGCTGTTTTGTGGGAAATTAAAAAAAACTGTATAATATGTTATTTATTAATATGTACACTGTTGATCTTCATTCTTCCAGACTCAACGACAGGGAAAATTTTGGCGCCGATAGGTTTATTGTAGGTTGAGACACGAAACTGTCTGAATTGTGATTACATATTTTTTTTTAACTTTTTATAAGATCTGCTTTGTAGGTAAGTGATAGTTTTGTTGTTTGACTAGGGTGGCCAGATATTCTCTTTTTAAAAGTCTTTTAGAGGTTCAAATACATAATTACTCCATACACTTTTCTATCCGAAAATAACTCAATTATGCTCATTTTCTTATCATATCATCTAACGAAAATTGTACTTGAATATCCTGCAAATCTGTATATTCCGATTACATAATTCAATAATAAATCACAGCCATACTCGATCCACTACTGGATGAGGTCTCTCTCCGAAGGGAGGGAGCAGTTGGTCTACTACTCCCACGCTGACCAGACGGATTGGGAGAGGAGAGCCGAAGCTCTCACTGTGATAAACATAATACAATAAATGTAGTTAAAAGTTAAATATAATCTAAATTAATGAGAGTCATTTTATCTAGTGATTTTTGGAACATCTATTAACGTTTCGAAGAATGCTAGATGAACTCTGCCGTTGACATGATATGATTAGATTATGACGTAGGTTGGAAGAATGTAAAAGAAATAAAAATAGCAACTTACAATTATCAAATGATGAAGGGATATCGGAGCAGCTTTGGATTGGAATATTTATAAAGAATTGGAAGGGAAGATATAACAACAACTGAAGTTTCTGTTCTACATTTCAAGCTTCTGAGGAGGTATAACAAAAACAGAATATAACATTGTTTTTTATTATTGCGATAATATAGTAAAATCATAATATTATCATGTAGAATATCCTTTATAGGCTATAATGGTATCACTTACCAGAATTTAACCTTGTGTTCATATATTTAAACCTTGCACGCGCATGTTATACTCTCTTTTGTCAGTAAATTTCTCGTCACCTTATGCAGTGATTCCGTCAGATCCCGTACTGTGCGCCCAAATCTTCGAAAGCACCTCAATTACAAAAATGTTTACGGTCAAAAATCGATAGAAACCATGCAAAACCCAACTTACACAATCCCAATATTGACTTTATAGCCCCCTAGACTGAAAATCTTGGCGGAATCCCTGGCCCTATGGTTGACATAACTCTACAAATACGTTTTCCTTCCGTGTTATACATGTGTGTAGAGCATAAGATTGATTTTTGGTGGCTTCTCTTCCATTTGAGATGGAACGGCACCTATTTTGCGTGGGACAGAAAGAGATGCCAAAGTTCAGAATGTGCAATCTCGAGAAAAAAAAAACTATTCGAGAAAAATAAATTAAATGAAATGATAATAAATATTTTTAACTATACATGTATAAACAAAACGAACAAACAATAGGATACTAAGCAAAATATTGCGAACTCTAGTATTCCCATTTGTCTCTACAACAAACGCCAAACAAATGTCTTCAGAAACTTACTCCAATTACCAATGTTCCAGATTCAAGGAGTAAGCGAAGAAGCCAAAAGTTAACCCATAATACAGGTGGTTGCTTCCAATATCAGAAAAATGAAATAAGAGACAGGAGGAGAATACCATGGCAACTAGTTTTTGCAGAACTGTGGGAGGATATTACCAGACAATGACTGAAATAAAATAAACTCAATGGACACAATTCCACACTAGACTAGGAACTTGGAGAATCTGAGAAAAATGCAGAGGCAATAGAGGAAATAGTACAGCTAAAAAGGGTCTTTCCGTACGTACTCACGTAAACATTTACCACAATCGGCAATGAAAGATTAGGGTAATTGATGTACTGAATGCCCGGAAAACTATTTCAACACCAATTCAGCTGTCGATTGAATACGGTGCTCATAGTGCTGCAAATGTATGCGTGGAGATTGAAAAATGTATGGAGTTCTTTAACATGTGTGACAAAAGAAATTGAAAGAACTATAAATTCAAAATCATGAGCATCAGTAGTGTATTTTGGCTCCTTTTTCTACCGTGGGGTATACCCGATCTCATGAGAAGAGACGACCCTAAAAGACTTGTTCATAAGTTCATTATTTTATTATTTAGTGTGTGTTTTATGCGGATATTGAAGTCAAACACTACAATTTTATTCCACATTTGCTGCTTAACGATGTATACCATCCCTACCATCTTGGTACGCACTTTCCATTGATTTACATGGGAATTATTTTACTCATTTTATGCCTATCAAAATATTCAAGTGCCGCTTTCACGAATTTGTCTTTCTGGTTATGTTGACTCTTGTATAGTTTTGGTTTGTGAAATTTCTTCAAATATATAAGTATAATGTATTATTAACAGTTTGCTATATAAATCACAATATGTCAAGGGAAAATTATAGTGTTCGTGTGTAAAATATTGCATTTCTACAAAATACCACGAGTCCAAGATAACATGACGAGAAACTTGGCGAAAACAGAAGTTAAAAATTACGCTCCTGAGAGATATAAGACGAGTAAAACAATTCCCATGTAATTAAATGGAAAGTGCGTATCAAGATGGCGGGGATGGTCTACACCGTTAAACATTTTTACTCGGTCATACCTTCTGAATTAGGTGACATCTTTTCCAATTTTACTTTATAACTTTGATCTTCAAAGAGCGATTATGAGAATAAATCCGCGTGGTTCTTTTATATGTTTGTACGGTTCTTTTTGATACTACGTTCGAAGATTGTATATATTTTTCCCATTGTTATTGTAAGAGAAAACCTTGTTGAATTAGTTTTAAATTAACATCTCCTTCGACTCCCCTGTTAGAATCTCCGTATTAATAAAAGTTGTTGAATATACGTAAATGCATAAACATATGAAACAAAATATTAAATCTTCAAAGGTGCTACATAAGGAGAATAAAACCTCGCTTCTTCAGTTTTTAACAATATGTTTTATTTATTTCGAATTCCTGTGTGAAGTCTCTACTCGATATATCATCATGGGACATCTGGCAAACAGCATTGACCTTCTAAGCTAGAATTGTAGAGTTAGACCTGTTCACCAGTTTTATATCCCGCTACAATAAACAAGCTTTTGCAGGCCAAGTACAACCATTAGCTAAGTAATAAGTAGTTATAAATATTTTCACTTGCTCGCAGTGAAAGTTTAATCATTTTTCTCGCATTAATAGCATGGAAATTAATGAAGATATAATTAAAGTTTGGTGGAAAAAATATCCAGACCGTTATGATGCTTTGAGTTGTGTAGCTACGTTACTTGTGACGGAAACTATTATATTTCACGCTACCGAGCGGGACGACGAATAGGGACTTGAAGTTGGACGTCGTGGTGATTCTTTGATCGACCTTGTAGCAACAGAATCAAAATATTCCCTTAAGTGTTTCTCGACACTTATGGAAAACAACAAATATTCCAGGTTCTAACATTCAAATTAGCACTGCCTTTCTGAAACTTTGTGACTTTATGGAGACTGTGGATGAATGCCAATATCTTTTAGCGTTCTTCGTGATCTTTTTGACGAAATGTGTGAACTTTCTCCAGACGAGGAACTTTACACTGAAAAGTGATTAAGGAGTAGGGTGCAAGAATATTTTCGCCCGAGGATCACTATATCAAATGTTAGAGGCCAGTGAGTATAGTTGTGCCGTTTCGTGACGTAGCCAGTTGGATACATCATTACTATCAATGACACAGATACCTTATCTTGCAGATAAACAGTCTGGAGGTGTTATGTCTATTTCAGACATGCTGAATCTCTTTTTGCAAGAGGTGACCAGGTCACGAAGTAAAACCCACTGGTCGTAGAAAAAGCTGACTCATACGACCATCTCAGCTATTCGTGCAAACATTTTCATCTCGGCGATCCAGTTGGGTATTTCGGTCTACCTACACAGACAATACCGTCCACGTACTTTGATTGACCTTTTTCATGATTCGGGATTATGCTCATCCTACACAAAAGCACAGAAGTTTGAATCATCGGTTAACAAAATGCGCAAGTGTCTGTAAAAAAGAACGAGATTTTTTTAATATGTTTTTGACGCAGATCACAATGACTGTAGCATTGACGGTTACGGCGCTTCTCATATAATAGGTGGCATAATGTGCGTAATGTTGAAATTAAAGTCCCTAGGTAGAAGACATTATTGACTATATCAGTAATCGGCAGATTCGGCTACACAGAAACCCATAACGCACCATGTGTTGTATGTGATACCGCTGGTATATTGTAAAATATCGCCCCTCCGTTTCTGATAGTTTTGTTTCCCTCACTCATGTACCTTTTATTCAGGACTAACCCTATCCGCAGCCATATTTTGATGTTGGCTAACTGTTAAGTGCTGATCACGTGACCACGCGGTACGACTTATCTGACCTCGTGTTGTACGGAAGAATGTTTCGTATTAGTTCTCGATCGTCTAAATTTTTGTTGTCGTGGTCTCTCTTGCCAATCTGAGTCCATTGTTAGTGTGTGTGGTTATAGAAGGACTTTAGCGATATTGACGACTCGGAAATAGACGGTTTATTTTGCTGTTGAGAGTGAAAAACTCAACGTATGAGATCAGAGTAGACAAGATCCAAATATGAGGAATCTGATAGTAAAGACAAGATTACGGGGTTTATTATGGAAAAAGTGGATTTACGTTATTAGCTAAACCATTTTACAGTCAGATAACAGCCATTTCACAATAACTGATTAGTTTTTTTAAACTTATTTTTCATCCAACCAACCTTTATTTTTCGCATAAATTTCTTTGCCTACAAAAACATAAAAATATATTATCGTGACAATAATATACCTATACCGTCAGGTATCTGTAAAACTGATCTTTCTAAAACATATTTTAATATTTTGATAAACGTGCTTTTGAAATAAAACCATGCAAATGATGCAGACAATTTATATACACGATTATTATCAGAAAGACGATGTATAGTTCGAAAACTACCGCTTTTACAGCAATATTAGTTAATATTATTTATGGGCTTTGAATAAATTATTTCGTCTCATTGAGTTCTGGAAAAGCTTTTAGGAGTCAATATATAAAGCATAAACTCAAAAGGATCATTATAAGTTCCTCAGACACAAAATGACGGAGGTACAAATATAATAGCGGTATCACATACCGGACTTCGGGGAGCATGTCCCATACATTGAACCAAGGTGATTGATGTATACTTTTTATGATTTTTAACCTTTGTTTCAAGTATGTTTTTCATATTTCCAACGGTTGCTGGGATATGATCAAAAAAGTGAAAATCGATGACGTCCGTGCCACAGCATGTACGAGTGTTGATTTTCGATATGTTGTTACGGGGTACCAGTGCTACACATATGTTAAATATCTCCTTTTAGGGAATTATTTCTACGTAGAGGCATTTTTTTGATCTAATATGACTGGACTAATTAGAAATATTTACCGATTTTGACAATTCTTTCAACCATTAGCTATTTGCATCCATCTTAGCAATGTAATATATTTCACGGCGACAGTTGCAAACGTGATGCAAAGAACGATTGGGATTCGTCCGTGGAAGAATAAATGTAGGAGACAGTGTGTGAATTCATTACCAGTGCTTTCCACACAACTGTGCGCTGGGTCCCGTGAAAACTACAGATTTTAAATATTTTTGTAATTACTTATCAACTGGCACTAGAAGTACCCATTCGAATATCTCTAGGTTTTAAATAATGTTACACACTAAGCTAACAGAACAAAGTTTAGCCAAATTGGAAATAACAAAAGCTAAACTTGGAATGTAACACCCACTTGTTTGGCAGTAAACAATGTCGAGATTCGCATACGATACAACTTGAACCAGAACAATATCACAATGGAAACGTCCTCACAACATTTTGCTCTTAATTCAATATTAAACTTCTAACAATTTCAATTGAAGTAATTTATACTATTTGAAATCAAAAGTGAAAAGAGTAAAATTCAAAGATTTTAAACGAAATTTACAAAGTTCTAGCTCACCTCCACCCACCGAACAAAAAAATTCTATAATTATCGATTAACACTTCTGCTATGCAGTTCATGAATAGTTGTTCATGAAGGTAATATTGGATTTGAAAAGAGATTTTTAAAATTGGAAAAGGGGCATGCAACATAATGTGTGCAGATTCTTTTCGCTGCGGGAAAAAATAATTATGTGATTTTCATTCTGTTGGTCTTAATTACGTTTGTAATACAGGAACTTGCCCCAATATAATCATGAGCTTACTTACCCTTTTAAAAATAGAAATACTAATTTTCTTATTTAATAAGGCCTAAAACTGTCACCAATATTTTGCTGATATTTGTCAAAATAGTCGATATAGTGACGTATTTAGTAAATCGGTAATAAATTTAAATACATCTGCTGAAATTGAACCTTATTCCGTACGTTGTTTGAAAGCTAAAATCTTAACAAAATTGCCGGTCGGGTGGCCGAGCGGTTTGCGACGGTAGACCCTCGGCTCGAAAGTACCGGGATCGAGTCCCGGCAGTGGCATTCGTGTGGATTTTAACAACTAAAGGCGAATCGTTACTGGCCAAAGTCCGAAGCTACTAGACTGGCACGTTTCATCGTAACAAAATCGTTTCCTGTAATAGTGTATGTAAAACGTAAAACGATTGTCTCTTTAACGTTAAGATTTTACTATTTCGTGACTTTTCACTCGATTACTAGGCACGTACCGCAACGAACCTTTTTTTAAACTTTACGTAGGTGAAATGTGTGTTGTCTGGAGAAACAGATCATTCCGTTCCGTGTAATGTGATAGACCTCGATGTTATTAGTGATGTGAACGAAACTTTCTGTAAAATTGATACATGATACGGGAAGAAAATAACTGTTTTCGGCAAATGTAATTTTCCAATAGAAGATCATAGGACGCTTCAACAAGTTTGTAGTTTGATATCCTGGATCTAAACTCTTCAGAGAAACCGTTATCGACATTACATTCAACAACAGTAACTGAATAGGAGATATTCAGAAAAATGCAAATTTTCGATTCCTTTTCTTGGTATGGTATGATTGATTGGTTTGCCTATTCTTCACTTACCTTCTTCAAATTCTCCTTAAAATTAATATGCATTTCGCTATATATGATTGCAAGTATGTCCATATATTTTATCAGATCGGAATCATGCCGAGGGAATCAAAAGGAGAAAAATTTCTATCAAAATAATGTCAGGAGTTTAAGCGGGAGGATAATAGAGTATCTTTGGATAGTTGCGAAGAAATAAAAACTTTGTAAAATGGACGATATGATCATAATCGTGGCCATGGTAAACATGGAACTTCCACAAATAACTAGAATTTAGGAATTTACTTCAAATTGTCCTTGAATATTTCTAAAGAAACATGCGTATCCATACTTTTTGAACAATAATTTGTCTACTGTATAACTTGATATACACCCAGTATCATCATACTTCCACCGCCATATTTCACAGCCGGATGCACGATTTTTACTTTCGTTTCAGCATCTGACGTTATCCTTAGAAATAACCTTTCTTCTCAGCCGTACGTAAACGTTGTACTTATTATAGAAAAGCCTCGTATATGCCTATATTATAACTAGAAACCTCTAGTCTTTCTTACTAGCTTAGTTTTCTGACTAACAACTTTGCTCAAGCAGTAATAAATATAATTTTATTGCTGCAGCACTCTTTGTACCGTTTGGGGTTGAACCTTTCCTATTTCTCATTTCAGCTCGGCCCTAGAAATAACCGTTTTATGTACATTATTTTCAAATGTTTTATCTTACTTACTACCACAGTTTCTTGCTTGTTTGAAAATCTTTTACCCATCTTTAGACGACATTCAACCATATCTTTCTTATTGAAGCACTTCATGATAGTGTATAATACTGCTCCTTCTTGTTTGCATTAGTTTCATTTCGATTATAAATGCATTCACCTCAACTTGTCTACCTTCAAATGTACTATTTCAAATATTAAGAAACCTTTGTTTCTTCCTAGTGTGAACGACTCTAAAGAAAATGGTGATTGTCTGGCTTAAATTACTTAATATTTTGATGAATAACTGTGTATTTGTCAGTTGGTAGAGTCTTAAATTAGATTTTGGCGTAGCGATGCACAGTTATACTTGAGAACTGCTTGGCTACGAAAGGGTTTATTACCGGTATAATTAATCGTAACTTGATTACATTTATAGCACGCCACATTTACTGACGATGGACAGAGCAAACGAATTCTAACGAAGTTATTCCATTTATGCAGATATTATTTGGAGGTGACACTGAGATAGCCCAGCCTATGTCAGACGCATGAAATCGCAATATAAGGCAGATCCAAATTCATACCTGAAAGTTTAGATGTTCAATGAAGAGAAGATTCTATGTTAATACAGCGTTTGAATTTTCACAGCAAAAATAATAAGATGATAAGAAATAATAAAAAAAAGTATCTTCCTTCTTCGAGCAGTCTGGGCTATAATTGATGCTCTGGTTCTTGGTGTTGAACAGGCGGCTCTTGGTGTTACACCGCGGTCTAGATGATTTCCGATCGGTCTTACATAGAGATTCGTTTTCTTCCGGGATTGATGTAATTGTCTATGTGTGGTGAGGTCTGACACAGCTTTACGTTGAACTTTATGTAGGTCGAAAGGGTATGTTCTCATCATAAGGAGTATAGCAATTTGCTCAAAGGTGAATAACTTCTCAATTGACGTCATGGATTGCATTATATTGCATCAGTGTTCTTTAGTTGTTTAGTTGTTACTCTGTTCCATTATCATTGAAACATAGCGGCGGTATAATTTCCATTCCACAGAACAATTTACAATAAAATATAAAAATGTACTAAATTCTAATTTTTTCAATTATTTTGAATTTTATGATTAAATTTAATTTTATCCATTGCTCGAGAAGTTCACACTACTCACAACTAGGTATAAGAAAATTTTAATTCTATATTGAAATGTATGGGATTAAAATTTTCTTATTAATATAAATATAATTCAAAATAAGATGTAAAATTAAATTTGCAATGGTTTGTAACCTTAAAACTAACATAACAAAATGTAGTAGAATTACACGTATGGGCCCGAATCTAAGCCGCACCCGAGTATAAGCCGCATCCTTAATTTTAGGAGGGAAAGGAGAAGAAAAAAAAGAAAAATTCAGTGCAGAGAAATTTACCTGTCACATTACCCAGTTACAAAACTGTTTACACTATAGGGTCACTCTTAAACACATTTTTCTGTTTACCCTATAGGGTCACTCTTGAACACATTTTTCTTCAGTTACCGTATAGTGTGGGTAAATCACAAAAAATACCGGTACAACTAATCAGAGTCTTCTCCTCTGTCACTGCTAACTTCACTACTACCGGTACCGGTGTTTGTTTCATCACTGCCACTACTGGTACCATTATTCTCCTCCCAAAGTACATCGTCCTCACTTCTCATTTCAAAACGAGAAAATTAGCAACGTGCGCTACATTTCAAGTTTCTATTACATGTGAAAATTTATCGGCTGCGCAAATAAGCCACACCTTAAACTTTCATCTACGAAATTTGAAAAATAAACGCGGCTTATATTCGGGCCAATACGGTATATATACAACAAAATTTGTCACTCGTCGTTAGTTTCGAAGATTGTTCATGAAATGCTCATTAAATGTTCTGATATTTTTGCTGTTTTTAATTTTTTTTGAATGTCTTTCTTTTCTTTTACACATAAAATCACTTTACTAGAAAACATATATATTTCAAACAAAAATGGTACTGAAAAGAAAGTTTGTTAAAATGTTGTATAAAGTTTATAAATTTACACTTGATATGGACACTGATGTTCATTGTACGAGTTTTTTTATATGTCACTGTCCATAACCGTGCTTTATCACAGAGTTGTAGAAAACTTTTTGCTGAGGTATGCGAAGTCAACATGTCTGACTTCGGGCATACGACACTGGACGTTCAACTGCTCAAGGTTAGTGAGTCATTTCGTAGTTTGTTGAAGAGTTCGGTCGGTAGTATAGAAATATAGTGTTCATTAATTTCGAATGTCTAAAGTTGTAGTGAAAAGTGTCAATAATTTGTGTTTGAAGTCATTTCGAAAAATCGAAGAAAGTATAATTCCTGTGGAGGAATACGTATAATTTTGTGCTGCGAAGTAGTGAAAAGTGTGCGTGCTCTAATACAGATTTTGCTTGATTAATCAAATATTTTTCCTCTAAAATTGGATGAAAAGTTTCGTTTTTGTCAGAAAAATATGAAGTTAAAGCTATAACTGTTTCTTCCTGTTGACGGTCTGACCAAATTTCAGAAAGACTTCTATTGTGTACTACGTTATCTTGTATATAGTTCGCAATAAAGGTAGTAAAACATGTTATTATTTCTTGAAATGGGATTCTATAATTTGGCATTCTTATTCGGAACACTAAAAGTTATGGGTTTCGACAATATAACGGATAATGTTCTTAAGTTTATCTACACGGAACGTGAATTCGTCATGATGTTGCTTCATTGCTTTAATGACACCTTTGAGTGTATCGGCTCTTATTTGATTGCAAATTGAACAAGATCTTTGTTTGTTCAGAAACGTACAACAAAATCTAGGAGCACTTGTTGTAACAAATCCGTATGTTCTTTTGGAAAGATTTTGGTATGAAAACGTGTTGGCATTAAACCATGAATTTCGTCAGTTATTTTTATAGCATGGTTACGACATATTCTACGCGCTAATAAAGATG
>JAGDQP010062839.1:0-11815 GCA_022664845.1 Lepisma saccharinum
CTGTCGACGAAGTGGTGTCGACAAAGTAATCTGTCGACAAAATGATTGTCGACAAAACGAACCGAACCCTCTGTAAAAGCATCATACCTTTGAGGCAGTGAGACCTCTGGGGATGTCACTCCCTCAAATACTTGAGAGCACCTTCCAACTTTAAAAATTTTACAGTCAAAAATCGATAGAAACCGTGCAAAGCTCCACTTTCACCCTCCCAATTTTGACTTTACACCCCCCCTCCAAACTAAGAATCCTGGCGGAATCCCTGCTTTGAGGCGTTCCAAAGTCGGTCTAATTGGTTGAGTAATTGTAACGAAACTTCACCAGTTGTGCTAGGGTCATCCAGACGGCTTCAGTTTCCCAATGGAGTGTTACGTGGTCAATCCAACGCCTCTCGTCGTCGTATTTCTGGCTTTCTAGACCACAACCAGCTTGTTTTCTTTTTTCTATAATTTATCACGAATATTACTCTCGCCAATGGTTATAACGATTCTCGTTCAATGCCAAAATTGAAAATCCTCACCGGGAATCGAATCTGCGTCCGTTCGCACAACCGGCAAGAGCTTTAACAAATTGTCAACGCATGAGCTCAGTCGAAGTGCCGTACCCACCCACATAGTGAAATTTACGATAACCCTGGAAGCTTCAGTAAGAGTTGCCTGAAGTAGTATTCCATTGACGTTTGCCCAAGGAATGCAGTCACGTCAAGAAAATGTCGGAATGGTACATTCAACTTATGCTCGGATCTACTTCTTCTGGCATCGATTCCCCTACGTTATCCGGGCCTAAGCCATAAATGCCTAAAAGCTATAAATAAATTGAAAATGAATTCAAGGTCGATTATATACAGATGCTTATCAGAATAATGGAAACACCTGTAGTTGGCAACACGTCAGATGTATGGGTTGGCAGTGGTGTCGTGGCGACCGCAGCGCCGGACTGCTGGTGGTGGTGTATTAGGTCGGTCTCCATACTACGTCAGGCGTCGTGGAACAGGAGTGTGCAGTGGCTGCAGCAGACGGAGGTAGTGTAAAATGGGAGACCTCTCAGAGTTTCAAAGAGGGCAAATTGTTGGTGCGCGGTTATGTGGAGTGAGTGTGACGGCAGTGGCTAGTGTGTTAGGTGTGTCGCCAGGGACAGTGTCGAAGGTGATGACGGCCTACACAACACACGGGAAAACCACATCGGGGAAGCGGAACAGTGGGCGGAAGAAAAGCATCAGTGACAGGGCACGCCGGGTATTAAAGCGCATTGTCACGCGGAACCGTCGTGCCACTGCGGCGCAAGTGACGGAGGAACTCAATCAGCACCTCCCCCAACCTGTTTCGACAATCACAGTCCGCCGCGAATTACATGACATGAACTTACGGGGTCGTGTTGCACGGGCCAAACCTCTCATCAGGGACCAGAATGCTTTAGCACGCCGCAAATGGTGCCGCGACCATGCAACTTGGACCGTTAACGACTGGAAACGTGTGGTATGGTCGGATGAGTCACCATTCACCCTATTCCAAACCACGGGCCGTGTTTATGTGTGGAGAACTCCCAAAGAAGCGTATGATCTGCAGTGTCTCCGCCCAACTGTGAAACATGGCGGCGGCACGGTGATGCTGTGGGCCGCAATATCATGGTTTTCATTGGGTCCTGTGGTCACACTTCGCGGACGCATCACTGCCAACGATTATGTCGCAATTTTAGGAGACCACTTGCATCCTATGGTCCGGATGTTGTTCCCGGACAATGACGCCATATTCCAGGATGATAATGCACCCATTCACACAGCTGGAGTTGTTGTAGCGTGGTTTGAGGAACATCGGGATGAAGTTCAACACCTCCCCTGGCCCGCCCAATCCCCAGATCTCTACATAATTGAACATCTGTGGTCCATCTTGGAAACACGACTCCGGCGACGATTTCCACCTCCATCCTCTCTCACATAACTGGCCGATGCCCTGCACGAGGAATGGTGTAATATTCCCCTTGCTACCATTCACGACCTCTATGCCTCCATCCCACGTCGCATCAAGGCTGTTCTGAAGGCGAAAGGTGGCCCGACACCATATTAATCTGGTAAGTTGCACTTTCGTTCAGGTGTTTCCATTATTCTGATAAGCATCTGTACATATATATAAATATGCAACTGGCTAAGCTATTTTGTATTATCTCGAGTTGGTAACACTGATTTGCGCATCCCTTT
The DNA here is from genome assembly GCA_022664845.1 of Lepisma saccharinum. Classification (NCBI taxonomy): domain Eukaryota; kingdom Metazoa; phylum Arthropoda; class Insecta; order Zygentoma; family Lepismatidae; genus Lepisma; species Lepisma saccharinum. Next base: position 2,192 of record JAGDQP010062839.1, read on the forward strand.
CCTATTCAATTATCTTTGAACGTTTGCGCAGGATTTCCAGAATTCAATTTATTAACTAGATCATGTCTTTCATTTCTATCAACCTCATTTACTCAGTACATCCCAGCAACAAACAACATTACTTGCCGATTCTTACCTTTTTTCTCACATAGTTCTCAAGTGTCTTGAGTAAGTCATAAATTCTTTGTTGAGAAATGATCCCATGTTCGAGCCCGAGAAGTGGAATGTAGCCACAACGAAGCGAAAATATCAAATTACTTACAAGGTAGCAACCATTAAACCAATAAAATGTTCAAACATAGACTTGTTCATACACAAAGGAACTAATTCAATGCAGAGTAGGCGAACACCCCCTCCCCCACGGAAAGAAGTACAATAACATACCGGAAGAAGTCATTAATTAGAATTGTGACACCACAACAAGAAGACCATTTAAACAGACCAGGCATATTATTTTTTTTAAAAAAACCATTGGTTATAGCAAACAAAGAAAGACGTGTGGCAACATCTTCTTACTGGCTACAACTACATACATACATACCCACTTCATTTTTTCACTTAGTCTTTTTTTAAATATTTTTTTAAAAAAATGCTTTCAATACAAGTACTTTTGGTACTTTGGATCAAACTTTTTAATATATCCTCTTGAATAGAAGTCAGCTGCCTGGGAGTTCAAGCTGTCCTGCATTGCCTTTTTCTTCGTTTGCGCAAATCGTTGAGACGCAAGCTACTTCATAAGGTTCAGGTAGACGCGTTAGTCACTAGGGGCAAAATCTGGACGATACAGTGGATTTTATCAAAAACCTCTACTCCGAACCTCTGAATCGTTTTGGGACTGCGGGCGGACATTCTATTCTTAATAAAACTCTTATTTGCCAATCCAATTTCGTTCTTGTCCAATAACAGAAACAGAATCACAAGAATACCGTTAATGGAGTACTAGAGAATAAAATCACTGAATTTTATGTACGAAACAATTCGAATGAGTTAACTCTTGATCAGTACTTTCTGGTGACTGTGAATACTTCTTGGTACAGTACATTTAGAACTAAAGTTTTTTTATTATTATTATTATTTATGTGTTTGTACGCAAATGTTCACTGAGTTCTCAAAACCAAGTCTTGAGGTCTCTGCTGTTTTCTAACACTGACCTCTGGTGAAGAAAAAGGAAACTTATTGCAATTGGTAATTTTCATCTTGCGACAAAACAACTTCTAATTAATTAATTTTAACGGGACTGTCTTAATAACATCTTTAAAAGAAGAAAATTTAAAGAACTCAGCACAATAGATTCTTTAGTTCTCTGGCTATAATTAAGAAGTTTACTGCAAAAGTAAGACGACCAGGATCGAAACGCGAGTGTTAATTTCCCCCTTTGGATTTTTGAAAGCAAAAGTGAAGTTTAGTATGCTTGTTATAATCAAAATGAAATATGCATTTGTTCTTTCTATCATAGTCGTTTATTTAGTGTTAGCAAGATGATATTCATGCCTTCTGATTAGCTGAACTTTTGAGTTAGGGTAATGGTTAGAAATTTTCTGTTTTCAGTGTGGATATTAGTCTTTATTTTATAAATACCTGAGTATTCGAGTGTTAGTTATTTCTATGTAACTAACGTGATTGGTGTCAGAGCTGAAACTCGTCATCGGGTCAAATTTTTAGATCGGTTCACCGGGTATATGCTTGGGACTCGGCCTGACGCAATGCCCCGATTTCGATTAGCGTTGCTCTAGAGACGAGATTGAAGTTGTTTCGACTCGAAAACGTCTTGTTCAGAAAGTGTCTTATCTCGAAAAGATGTATTTGTGTATTACAAGAGTGCTGTCTCGTCTCGTTTTCCACACATATTTCTCTGTCTTGTATCATCTCTTGAGGAACACTAATTTCGACGCAGTGACCCGGAATACACGGCAGAGATTTTATTCTTCCCTTACAATGCTCTGTTGTCTTTGGATAGTGTTTTCTTTAGGATTTTTACCCCAGAGCACGGAAAACTGGACGCCGAAAATTTGTTAACAATAGTAACTAATAACATATGGAAATAGTCTCATATCCCCGGAAAGAACAAAAATATCCCCAGCGGTATGTAAATGAGCACCGACTGAGGTGGTCGTGTGGTTTGAAGGTCTTAGTCAGTATTCGATCATCGGGTTGTTGTATCACAAAGTCAGTCTGGCCATTAGGGTCAGGTTTCAGACCGGGGTCCATCGGATTATCTGTGTCCGGGTCAGACCGGATGAACAGGTTATCGAAAGTGACCCTGTTTCAGCTCTGATTCTGGTTTCAGCTCTGATACAACCTTCAAAAGATTAACAATATGTTATTTCTCCTTTCAACCGCGTCACTTTTTTGTCTTTTCAAAAATACTTTTTGTTTGTTGGTTGAACAAGCAACTTCGGTCTAAGCTTCTTAATATGAGAGATGATGTTCTTCCGCGATCACTCTCCGGGTGAAGCGATGGGCGGGCAAGTAGCAGTCAGACCTTAATTGAGGCACCATACCGATATTCACCTGGGAAAACTGACTCTGGTCCTAGAAACCTGTCAAGATGTAATGCATCTTGGATTGAATCTGCGTGACTCCAAATTGCGAATCTTAAATACTGACTGGACTACAAAACTTCTTAAACATAACTTTTATCAGTAACATCATCCGGGAAGGAAGAAAAACAGGTCATTCCTGTCACGGTTTGAAATCTTTTTATTTTAATGCTACTTTAGTCTATAGAGTGTGGACTGAGAAAAAAAGCGGAAAGAATTATCGTATTGACATGTCTCTTTGCCCTTGATCAAAATAGATCCGGATTTTCCCCAAGTTTTGTTTTATTCCCTTTATGTTTTATTTTTCTAGACTTTTTCCTACATTTTCTAATATTATAAAACTTTGATTTGTTGATTTTGTGCATAGTGAAAATACACAGAATTCACATAGTTGTTAAGTAGTCAAGTGTGACATATTCAAAAAGTATGAAATTAAATATTGATTAATGTCAGTGACATTTTTCTTCCTCCCTTAGATGACAAAAAATAGTCCAACTCTTATGTTTCAAACCTTCCCCCTCACCCTACAGTGGAATATAAAATTTTAAATTTCAGTTTAAGTTTGGTGAACCTCTCATGGATCTTCTATGCTCTGGAAAAAGTTTAAGAGGATGCCCATATTAAGAAGTGTTACAATCCCACTTCTAAAAATCAGAGATTCAACCAGTATTTTAAGTTTCCAGGAAGGATATACACATAACTTCTACCTAGCCTATCTGGGAATCTTTAATGTGCCAACGAGGATCTTGTGTAACACACGCATAGTACGTATACTATCTCATTAAGATTGACGACGCTTTTCAGTGTCGGAGGGTATGAGTTAGTTTGAATTCTACATTGTACAGAGACTGATCACCTTCATTCCATCATGCTAAATCCTGACTAAAGGTAAATATAAGTTTCCACCTTTTTTTTACCAAATCAACAACTACCCAATCCCAACCCACCTCTCCAAGAGCCATACAAAAATCGCAACGCAAGACTAATAACTGTTCATTGGCTTCAAGCTTCAGATCTCGTTTTCCAGTTCCTCCAAGACCAGGCAGTTCCTACTCACCTACACAGAAGATGCAACATACTCTCTACATTTAAGGATGTTACTGATCAGTCTTAATTTCATCAAACAGCAGTTACTACACTAACGCATTCCTTCCTGCTCTCCAACGATGATAGCAAGTTCCAAACTCCTAAGCTCCTGTTACAACAACTCCAAAAGTATGTCTCACGAGAAGTCATAACGAGAATCATCCCGACCAGAAATAGAATAATCCTGTAATCACTGAACCCTGACTTTGCAACCACCATACGATATAAATTCAGTTCCAATTTATTTTAGAAATAGGCCAATCTACAGAAGCTAGACAACCTCCACCTCCTAGACGAACTCCGATGCTTCCTGTGATCGTGAAAGAAGTCGTTCTAGATGTCACAGACGCTGAAGCAGAGGAAAAACTCACCATGGAGAGCCATACCATCTCTAAATGTCTCTGAGTCAAAACAAAAGAAGGAACACCAAGCTATATGATCAGGGTTCCCACACCACAACATTAGACGGTTGACAATCTACTACTAACCAAGGATGTCTATAAGAAGAGATACAGAGTAGAACCATCCCTACCACACCTCCCCTACCTCTCCTCTGTGAAAAATGCCAAGCCTGTAACTCACATTATGCTCAACACTGTGCAAGAGATCCAGAATATGGTTACTGAACCGGACATAACCAAACCAGAGACTGTACCAACTTACAATCACCACCTAAGTGTAATGTCTATGGCGAATTCCACCCTACCTTCAGCTGTAAGTGTAAAGACCATCCTCAAATCGAACCTGATACACTAGCCTGCATAAAATCTCTCCGATTTCCAGAACCCGTACAGCAAGCTGCTATTACTTTAGACCAACAACTCTTCAAACTCTTATCCTACTTACTCTTACCGTCCAGAATATCTTCCCATTTGACCAGAAAAACTCCTTCAACACATCCAGCATGCTGCCAAAGAGACCTTCCATGTTGACTTTAAAGCAACCTACTCTGGTCCTTACGTTCATTTCCATACTTCACCAGCCTCTTCTCCTGATTGATTCATTACAATCTTCACAGTCGTGGCTTTATTTCTCACCTCCATAGATGCACTGTATTCATTTATGTTCAGTAAGGGCTCACCCGCCTTAGATTACGCCTAGAGTCGCCCCTAGTTAAGAAGAATCACCATAAATGTGTTCGATGTATTACAGTGTTGCGGCATGTTAGCGTACTCCATCCCCATCATTCATTCATATAATTTCCACACTAAATTTACCCAAAAATGTCTGATATTGAAAGATGATAATAAAATAAAGGATATAAATAATACTGTACCAACCCTTGGCCCCATCGATTCTTCCTTTTTTCCCATACATTCTTTCACTCCGTTCCCCGAAATAGAGGGCGTAACCTTCTGGGAAGAGCCACTACGGTGACTAGCAAACAAAAAGACAGTATAAAGGCAAAATTAGAGGGCTGTAAGAAGAGTTTCACAAGGTTTTTATCGAATTTTAACATTACAAATTATTAATTTGGGGCGGTTGCTAAAAAATTTGAGATATACCACTTTTTTGAAGGTTCTCGCAGAATCCCTGTTAAAAATACATGATGTAATTCCAGAGTTTCCGAGAGGATTTTCAGTTTGCTGGGGGGCGGGTGTACAATGTCAAAATTGGGAGGGTGTAAGTGGAGTTTTGCACGGTGTCGGTTTCTATAGATTTTTCACAGCAAAAAAATTAAAGCTGGGGGTGGTGTTGTCGAGATTTTAGGGGTAGGGTGACAGCCACCAACAGAAGGGGGGTTGGCGGAATCACTGTGTACTCCGTTTACTTGTTTCACAAGAAATAATATAATATTACGAATTTGATATATCATGGTATTCCGTGATGGTTATGCAGTCTCAAGCAACAGTTTGTTTTCTTTCTTTTCTTTTAAGAAGAAAAGTTGCACGTGCCTTGGTAGTTAACATAGTAATGCGACTGAAGAAAAAAACAAGCTGTTTCCACCTCGGTATAATCATTAAAGCATCACGAAAGGAATCCTGAGAAAGACGTTAACATTTTGCTATGTTGGTGTTACTTTTTAGAAGCTTTAACATGAGCTTTAACCGTTATTCAGAACGCCTACCTTTAAAGAGTAAAGTAAAGAAAAGAAAGATATTCCGACTACAATTGATAATTAAAGCTAATTGTGAAGTTTTGTTTTTAAAAATGTATCGAAAGAAGAGCGGTTCTGTAAATGAGAGACAGATCTCGGTGTCAAAATACGACAATAACTACCAGAGATAACTCCTCCAGTCAGAGTAAACTCTGCTACCTTTCCGATTACTTATTTTTTCGAATGTTATTTTGAAACATGATTGGTGCCAATTACAAATGAAGTTGACACTCATATCATAATTTAAGCAAACCTTAACTAGTGTAACCTAACGCCAACGTTCCTAATTTAAGCATCTAACCATACCCATAATCTAACCTAACCTAATTTAGTAACTAGTTGACGTAAAATGGAGAGGTATTCCAAATCGTTTTAACCGAGATTGTCACTGAGGCGTGACCCTTGTAATAGGTTTCTTGTTGCCGGAATTGTCGTTGATTGGAGTTCTTACAGGAGGTCTGGACTTTGACTGAAATGTAAATTTATGAACTGCCTGCAGGGCAGCCCAGGTGTCTTCTAGCCCATTATGGGCTACTTTCGTCTTTGCTCAGTGTTGTCAGGGTCCCGTCGCAATATTTCCCTCAAAATACTGAAAAAAATCCCGGGTTGAAAGTTTTCTTTAAAAATTAATGGATTTTTTTTAAAGGAACCAAAAAGATGCAACAAAATTTCCCGGTTTGTTAAAAAAAATCCCTTTCGGCTTTTTTTCAGCCAGATTTTCCCGTTTTCCGGGAATTTTCCCTCCACCTGACAATACTATCTTTGCTGTAAAGTACGGACTGTCAGAAGTTTGTTCTTTATATGCCATTTTGTTTTCTTTTATCATACGGCTCTTGTTTATTTAATCAACTGAAAGACATCATTCGACTCCGAAAGAAGTTATTTCAAAGTAGATGACTTGAAATATTATGTTACTATTCTTTCATTACGATTGATTGGAAATGAAAACATTACAAGATTTTGTGTTAGTTATGTAGTAAAGAAAACAGTACGGAGAGTTAGAAGCATAGATAAATTATATTGAGAACAGAAACTGACTTTCAGTTTTATTGGATATTTGAAACAGATAACGTTGATATTACTCGACTAGAGCGCCACATACGGGAAAACCTGAAAGTAAGTAGATAGTGCAGAACTGATTCACGGATTTGATATCATGGAGACAATCATGATTTAACTTCCACACTTGCTTCCTTCCTTTCACTCCACCAAGCAAATGATGATGAAGTTGTGATGCAGTATCCATTCAAATGTCATATAACAAGTTATCACTCTGAATATCGTTTGTCTGTGACTGTAATCATATATATTGAGACTTCTGTTTCGATGGATTGGTGCCCCTGATACCTACAGTATATGCGGCTAGACATTTAAAAGCGAAAGGATATTTGGCCTTGTATGTAATGATGTAAGAACATTTACAACCAATGATAGCGTACATTACCTTCTACATATTAGTTTGGTGGAAAATGTATAAATTTCGTTTCTATTGTGTTACTCTTGGTTTTGTAGATGGCACAGCAATACAAATTGTGAAAATTCAGTAAATATTTTTATTTTCTCACAGATAAATTAAGATTTATCTTCTCTTCCGTAATGTAATAATTGATTATGCTGATATTTAATGTAACATTAACTTTTTCTATTCTATATTTTAATTTATTTCATCAGTGTTTCTTATAGCCTATTCATGATTATCTTGCTTCATATTATTTATTTAGTTTTTCTCTCAAGTTTGCAAATTTAACTGTAAGTCTTAGTCATCATATATTGATATTTGTTTTAGCTTCCTTAAGATCAATTTTCAATACACAAGTAGAATGCACACAAAGTGTCGCGGTCCTTCAGTGAAAGAGCGCTCACGTTTGGTGTAAAAGATTGTCGGTTCGATCCTAGCTCAGGCCATGTGTGTTTTGTGGTGGACAAACACCGTTTGGTTTTTCACCGTGTTCCTCTCACTTTCGTCATTCCACCGCAGTTCTCCCATCATCATGCATACGGCCTGAGCCAAAGTTGCCGAAAGAACTTAAATAAAATTTAATTTCAAAGTGTAATACATATAGAGTAGAAGTGGGCAATTGAGTTCATTTCATAGACTGGTTCGTCAGGAATTCGTTCGTTCAAGAGTGAAATTCAAACGAATTAGTTTCCTAAGTTTATTTGGTTCGTAACGAGAATCATGTTCTAAAACAGTACAACGGCATTCTTGATCATACGAGAGTCTTTAAGTGAATACACAATTCAACTTCAATGACTAAAATGGTGTTCAAAGGCGGGGGGGGGGGGTAGAATCATTTTGTACGTGCGTAACTCGATTGGATCACGTAGTCTCACGAGGTAAGTACCCGACCACGACTCTTCGAATTTCGTTCAAATTTTCGGAAGAGCGGATTAATATCCTAAACATTAAAGCAGTGGCGTATTATTCACAAGTGCGTATTTTCGGAGCTTAGATGCATGCGAAGTTAGAACAGTATCGTCGCAAACGACTTCATATATCCAGAAATAATAACGCAAGCCGTGTCAATTTAACAAATCACAACATATGATATTTCCAATGCATCAGTTTCAGCAAAGCTTAAGATTGAAGAATGCCACTTAAATTCGAATTGAATACTTGCACTATGAAACCATAGTAATTAGTTGATAATGAAATTGCTACGAAGGGGGGAAACATGCTTATGCAGCACCTCCTTAATAATAAACTTTGCTCAGTGCGATTTGCTAATCCGACATGGTTTGCCTGATTTTTTCTGGATATCGCTTCATTTATGATGATTCCGTCCTACACTGCAAAAAATAGCTGTGTTAATTCAACACAATGCGGTGTCCCAGCGTGACTACCACTTTTGTGTGTTAAATCAACAAAACACGCGGTGTTGATCTCGGCACTGTGAAAAACAATACGGCTTCATTGAGATTTGATCATGGGTTGTTCAGTTATAAGTCGAGCGTCTTACCGACTTAGCTAAATCGTCAGACAGAAAAAAGCACTAGATGCTAACGATATTTAGTGAACAACATTTGAAATAAACGACTACACTATAGATTTAAACAGTGCAGGGGATCAGATATATGTTGCTGAAGCCCCAAAACAAACTAAGTTACTTGTACGACTTATCCCATGTAATCCGGGAGCACAATGTACAAAAACGGTTCCTGGTGGCAATATTAATGATGGAAAGGTACCAGTGATTTTTTTTTCATAAAAATTACGTAGTTCAGTAATTTTCATGGTGACACTTTCACAGGTGTTGCGTATGGCTGTGGTGACGTCATGCAATATGGCCGCCAATACAATATAAAGAAATTGCCGTATCTCGGTCACTATTTGACCGATTTTAATTTAGTTTAGTTCGTTGGAAAGATATTTTGAAGAGCTAGAAGAAATGTTCTTAGCATATATTGCGAAAAAGTAACATTTTGAATGATAGCCGCATTTAAGCTGATAGAAATGGAAAACACAATAATCCTGGACTATATAAAAAAATATGTTTGACCCCCATTTTTTACGTTTTTTGCTCTGTCACACTGCATGGTCGTGTTGGTTGGTATGTAATATTTAGGAATCGTAATTAATGCTATTTAGTATTACTATTAGTACTTTGTTTTGAGTTTGTATAATCCTATTAAGTTAATTTATTTATTTGTATCAGGACGAAGTATGTAATAGAAAGTAGTCAGTAATAATGGAGGGAGTACTAAAAGTTCAGATGGTACCATCAAAGAGGAAACGAAGCAATATTATAGTCTGTGTGTGTTGTGTCAGAAAAAAATGAATCATTTGTAGTTGAATCAAAATCCTAAAAAAGAACTGCTGGAAGCCCTTGGCAAACGAAGCAAATTCATGTATAAAGAATTTGAATATTCATATGAGTTACTGTTTGATACAGACGAACT
>JAGDQP010062840.1:0-11815 GCA_022664845.1 Lepisma saccharinum
CTCGTTTCGGTTCAGCTAGGTGTGAGCCAGGACTTGGCTCATTGTGAGCCGCGGCTCGGTTTGGCTCAGCTCGCTGTGAGCCGCTGCTCGGTTCGGCTCGGCTCGCTGTGAGCCGCTACTCCGCTTGGCCTCGGCTCGCTTTACCTCCCATAATCCAACTATTTCGATATTTAAACGACATAGCATTTCTCACATGTAGTAAACCATCCAAAATTTAAAGCGAACTATTTCTGACGCTATCACACATTTACCTATTTGTGCTGTATTTTTTTATTTGAGACCCCGCCTTCCATCCCGTCTCTCTGCATTCTTTGCAGATAATAGGTTGTGTACTTTCGGGGACGTACAGCACGAGCAGTTGTTCGCTTTCCCCATTCTGGCACACTGTCCTAGGAGATTCTTGGATTGCCGCAACTCCCAGTTTAAACTTGATGTGTTGCGGGACGGACTTTTGATCAGGCATTCAAGGCTGGCATGGTCTTTAGTTCATGTTTAAAGCATTTGCTTGGGAGATTGTTCCCTACCTATCATATTTACAATTTTATTATAAAAAGAAACATTGATACATAGCATTTAGGACAAACACATAGACAACACACGGACTTCACAGTGACAACACAAACATCGGCTTGATTCGGCATCTTATTCTTTTGCTGCCCCTGCAACGAGATAAGAGAGGAATTTTAGTATCGGATTGCACGTGGGAATGTTGTTTCGCCCACAAAAATTTTCCCGCTTATCCTTTCTAGTCATCTTCTTTACTGTTATCTTCCTCTTCCTCACTCACCATAGGGTTTAGGTTGTTTTCACTTGCCACTTTTTCACTCCCACTTCATTTACACTTGTATTCCTTGGGAGATTGGCAAACCATAGCCCTAGAAATGATGTTCTCCTATAAATTGTGTATGCATCTAACTTCATTCTCCTTACCAGGTTTCGCTCCATTTCACCTTAGATTACTCTTCTGCTTTCCCTCTCCGTCATTCACTCATTTTGTCACACATGCACTAGGCGATTTTGCTGTACGCTTCCCTTCCGTGTTCCGGAATGTAAGTGTTGTTTGGTTGTTAAGCATTTTAATTGTTATATGTTATATTATTTCACTACACTTTCCTGTCACCACACTTATTCAACACGCATACGATGAGCGTCTCTTGTTCCGGAGTTCCTGCAAAAGGCACTCTAATTTGCCAGTGGCTTCCAGCGGCCAATTATTCGCTTTATTTGCTGATAATGATGTTCTAATTTGTTGTCCTGTCTAGTTTTATTTAGACTACTTCTTCACATTTTGGTTGTTCTTAACATATCTGGATGGTTATTTGTCCACGTTTAGAACATACTGTTCGTTTGAGATGCTTACTCGCACCCGCGCGACGCCACACGCACACTACACCCTTACGTCTCAAGAAACCCGTAATTGATAATCTTCTATATTGAGTTCCCTTATATCTATGTCAGCTTTCCCCTGATTAATTTCTCTTTATAGTACCTTGAGATTTTTTATTTCAGCTCCTGAAGTTTCAAGGCGAGTTCCGGTGTTCGCCAGGACCTCTGCAGTGTTTACATCCCTTATTCTATTTCTTAGATCCAATACCAAATGTTCAGTTTCGGTACATCTTAGTACTACATATTCTTGTGTAGCTATTGTATTGTAGGTATGACATAGATTATCTTGAACAAGTTTAAGTTCTCTTAGTTTCTGGCTTGTCTCGTGAGGTAATGTATCATTCCTCAACTGGCTTTCAGTTCCACTTCCGGAAAGATACCTTAGAGTCTTCTTGTTTTCGGGCTGCATTCCCCAAAACGTTGCCATACACGGACTATTTCCCTTGTTAGTTCTTTATTGTTCATTTCAGTACGTATGATTTATCTTATATTGTTGTTTTTTCGGTCTAGTACATGGTCCCCTGTTGTTTAATTTAAAGATGCATTGACAGGGGTGCGGCCGGTACCTGGAGTGCTTCCACAGGTGTGATTCGAAAGGCTCCAGTTAGCCTTATTAGGAATTGTTTTTGTAGTGTAGGAATGTTTACCATTTGAGATTGCTTTATATCAATCATCCGGTAGCTTCTGGCACTGGCGGTGTAACACATTACTGCTCTAATCACTTGGTCGTGGTACAGTCTTATAACTGTTGTTGATATTTTTAGTTCATTTGTGGCAATAGTTAGAAGTCTATGGGTAATTTTAATTACTTTATTCGTTACGTTTGTTGTATGTTCACTAAAATTTAGTTCTTCATCTACTATAAGGCCTAGACATTTATAATGTTTTTCTCTTTTTGTGATTTCTTGTTAACTTTAATTATAGGTCCCCTGTTAAAATTTAGTTTTCTTTTAAATAATACATACTTTGTGTTTTCTGCTGAGAAGATATTTTTTTTATTATTGCACCACGTTACCACTTGTTTGACGATTGTATTAGCTTTTGTTCCATATTAGTTCCACTACTACCGCTTAGTACGACCGCCAGACCGTCCGCATACCCTACTACAGTTTCCATCTCTTGCAGTCTACTTAGCATCTCTAGACATGGCTGGAATGTTATGTCCCAGAATATGGGTTCCAGGACCGACCCCTGGGGTTAAATCCTTGTGAGTGCCTTCCACATAACACCATCAGCCGTGTTGACTTGATTTTTTCTATTTATGAAATAGTTATTTACAAGTTTCCATGTGTCTCGGTGTATCCTGATATTTTTTAGTTCTTCTAATAGGGCAGGCCACAAGAGTTTATCAAATGCTCCTGATATATCGAAGAAGATATCCATTATATACTTGCAGTATTAGGTCCGTATTTACTTTATCATCTCACTTAGGTGGTTGTTTGCGTCCTCCGTCGATTTGCCCTTTCGTAACCCAAATTGTAATTTGCAATATTCTAGATTTCCTCTTTTTTCGTTAATTCTCTTTACTATAATTCTTTCGAAAATATTGCTAACAAGGTTTTTAACGCAAATCGGACGGTAGGACTTCGTGTTTGTATTATATATATCTTATCCTTTCAGTAGGATGACTAATTTTGCTTTCATCCACGAGCTTGGAAAGATCCCTTGGTTAAAACATTCGGCTAATAACCTCGATGCGAGACTGTTGAATGCTATTTCTACTTCTTTGTTTGTTACTGTTAAGACATCATAGTTTATTTGAAAGTTTACGTTGTATGCTTTGAATTCTCCCTGATTATTGAGTTTTGTTCATTATCTTCATCTTCAGTACCATTTGGAAATTGCTTTTTGCATGATAATTCAATGGTGTCTTTCCTTCCTTTGGTATACTCATAATTGTCATTCTTTAAAGTGTTGTAAGCACTTTCGGTTTTGATTTTCCTCATTAGTAATTTATATACTTTTCCCCACGGATGCAGACTAAGATTTTCTTGGACGAATTTTTCCTTGTTCTTTTTCTATATTTTAACAATTCTTTTTCAAATGTTTTCTTGGCTTCCCTATATTTTCTGAGTTTTTCTGCCTGAGCTCGTGATTTTCAGATAAGTTTTTTCTTGCTGCTCTCATTGTTCGTTTTAATCCTTCCATGCCTTCAGTTTAAAGAGCATCTGTCTTCTTTTTCTACTTTGTATGTATAGGTATTGATTCATTAATTGCTCTAATTGTGGCCTGCTCTAGATTCTCTGTCAAGTCCAGATTACAGTTGTTATTTATTTGAGGCATTTTCAGAGTTCTTTAGTTTTTTTCAGTTTATTTCCTTAATCTGATATTTCATTGTTTCATCCTCCTAGTCTTTTCTTCAGTCGTTTGTTGGTTGTAGTTCATATCCAGATTGATGAGGTAGTGTGCACTCGTAGTAACGTCTTCCATTGCTTTCCAATTTAATATATTATTGTAAATGCTTTCCGTAGACATTGTTACGTCTATATTTGATTCATTTCGTGCTCTGCCCCTGAAAGTTGGTGGTTGATCGTCCCTATTTATCACATTTAAGTTGTGTTGTGTTAAGTTGTATTAGATCATCGAACTGCTCTCCATTTTCGTCCATTCTGGGGCAGTGCCAAAGCGCAAAGTTCGCATTTAAGTCCCCCAAAATTAACATGCATCTATTATTGAACTTATTTAGTATAGCATCTAATTTAAGTATAACAATTATTATTCGGGAGAGAGAACTGGTATTAAACATTAACTATAATTAATTTGTTTATCTTAAAATTTATTTCTACATATTGTGTCCATTTATCATTAAATTCAGTGTGTACCAGAAGTTCAATATTCCTTTTAAATATTACTATTACCACCATGGAGTTTTCCTCTACAGGAAACAACTGCACGCCCCAGTCGGCATCCCTTGCAATCTACATTTTCTTGTGTAAGGATCCTACAAGGATGCCACGTCCACATCCTCTTGTTCACACCATTGTCTTATTTCACTACATGCTAATTTAGATCTGTTAGCATTTAATTGGGCCAATTTAAGCATTTCAGTGTTGTCTGGTGTGGACATAGCCAGCCGGGAACTTCTCTGCAGGATTAAAGGCTATCCTGCAGTAGGCCATTACAAATTGCCTGTATACGCTGTCCAACCAAAAGGTTTCTTCTCTTCTTTCGAAGATTGTATCGACAAGTTGCAAGAAGTCTTTTGGGTTTGTTGTAATTCCATTTGTACTGAGGTTTATTTTATCAACTGCATATATAACCGGAAAGGCTATTGTTTCCCTTGTTGGTGTAAGTTTCTGACGATTATGCTGAAGGCAGTCGATAGATTATTCGGCTCCTCGAATTTTGATAGGTTATATTCCAATTGTAGGTTGCAATAAAGAGTTTTAGGATCATATTTGTTCTTCTGTTGGGTTTCTAGTTCTGCAAGTTCTCTCTCTACATCCGTGTCCTCTCGTTTCTGAGTACTACATACCTCCATTCCTACTTTGTCTATTGTTTCTTCTTCATTTATTGACATTTTTTTCTTTGACTTTTCTCTTAATTTTGTGGAGTCTAGGAATCCATGATCTCCAGCCTCTTTTCATTTTGTTTGATATTTCTCCCCCGATTGTTGTTTCCAAGTCTTCCAATATTGAATCCATTTCCTCTTCGTTTTTTTCTGCTATTTCTTCCGGATCCATTTTAAGTCCTTCTTTTTCCCGTGGGTTCTCGATTTTTTCGTCGTTGTTTTCTAGTCCAATCTGCTCTTTGTTTTCTTCATTATTCGTTCTGAAAGTGAGAACTCTGCATACATTCACATAAAACTCAAGCTATCTTTTACTTTCCTCCTGCAACATACGACACAATGCCTGGATTGCCACCGAACAACAACAACCGATCCGTTCAACAACAACAACAAAAACAAGCAACAACAAAGATATGCACTGCGTATTGAATGTAAAAAAACTTCCCAGCCCGACCCAATACCTATATGACAGACTAATTTGCCCACACCTACTATTTTGTCTCGTAGTCAGCCCATAAGATTTCGAGTGAAACTTAGGTTTGGGTGTGACAAATGTTGTTTGACGTTTCCTTATGACTGTGTATGCAGCAACCAAAAATACCGGGTGCAACACATTCTTGAGAAAGTTTAAAAGGGATAATTTCTACAGTTTATTCTGAACGTTCTTTTTATTACTGAATATGTTAATTAATACATTTTTTTATTTCTGAAAAGAAATAGGCTTATTATTTTTCTCCGATTTTGATGTTCTGAATGGGGGTTATAGCAGCTATAATTCGCACAGCTTTTACATTGTTTAATAATTAGGAGCTTTAAAATTAGGATGTAAAAATTTCACACTTGTTGGTGGATCTTGCTTGAACCTTGCAATTTTTTTATAATATAATTCACAGGGAAATTGCGATGGGTAAACTAATAGTGTAAAGTTAAATGTGCATTGTTAATAGTCATTTATTTAGAAGACGTTAAAAATTACAGGAAGTACAAAACAAAAGAAAATCAAATATTATGCCACAAGATACAATTAACCTAATATGTTTAAAATTTCTCATGTACATTTTAATTAATATTCCTCATCACTGTCCTTATTCTCATCAGCGTTAGCAGGTGAAAACTAACCGCCATAATATGCAAATGCAAATGTTGTATCTTCACACAGGCCATCATGCTTTTCTGAATAAGTTGTATATAGTACAGCAATTTCTTTTGTGATTTTTAGAACTATCTGCATAATTAATGCATAGAAAAAATACCGTGGCGTTCAATCACACCCCTTTTCTGCTACAGGTGTTCAAATGTGATCCTTTTGCCACAAAATGCCTAATTTTGGGCTTAAAATTCAAAAATGTGTCATCATAAAAGATCAGAAGCAAAGTATTCTATGTGCTCCAAACAAAGTGTGGATTGCAGGTTTCATTAACGTTCTTTTTATTTCCGAGTGTTTCGGTCACGAGAATATAGTTTATGACAGGTCAAGTGCGCCTTATAATTAACGTAGAAATATGAAGCTAAATATACACATATAATCCGCATGCACTGAACAACCGTGAATAAATAAACGTTACAATTTCGGTTACAAATTGAGAGCAAACCAGGCTTCCTTGACAGCAAAGCTCAGTTTTTATCTGAGATATTTATGTTCAAAATCCGACATTTTTCGACGAAGGGCCATTTCGTAATTAATGTATAAATAAAATATGTAATTCAAACTGATGTGTACAGTCACTGTTGGCAAGTATAAACATTAGAAGTAACTGGAGTCACAGAAAAAAAGGTGGTCTATGTGAAGATACTACATTTACATTTGCATAGCATGATGGCGAAATAATACCACTTGCAGTGATCAAACATCGTCGAGATGAAATTTGCTACTTTTGCTGTGAGTTGGGCGCATACTAAGCTTTCTGGCATCACATTTCAGATTTGTTTCAACCGGAATTATCTGATATATTTCAGCCCAAAACCCGGTATTTATCGCAGAAGGGCATGTTAGAACACCCTAGAAAAAAGGTGATTTATGTACCTAATTTATTGCATACAGACATCACGTTGCTCTAATAATCCAAAATTTTGCAACTCGTCATTCTTATAATCATACTATTTTTTAGAATAAAGATATTCATTTTGAGAAAAGGTGAATCTGCGTCCTCACAACAAGCTTCAGGAGCTAAATTCATGTTTCATCCTTGTAGCTCTTTCGATTTTTGAGATACTAACGATTCTTTCAATGTCTGTGGAAATAATAAACCCACCTACCATGTTCAAAAGATGTTCGTCTCGTGAGGAAAAAAAAGGCATAACATTTAAAGAGCCTACACTTTTAAACGCCAATCGGATCAGAAAATTAAGCACCAAAGGGAGTCCATTCCTAAAATAATTTCTTTGGAGTATTAAAGATGGTCTGTTTACCTTATAACTTTTCATAATCTGATATATGTGTTAATTTCTACAAAGAGTTTAGAATTCATAGTTCACAATCAATATATATTATAAGTGCAAGCGCAAAGATGCAGTATCAAAATAAGTACATCCGCATGTGCAAAGCACCATCGTGGTTCTTTAAAAGTCAAAAGCATGCGTAATATATATTTTCATCACAAAATAACCAAGTCTGAATAAATATTGTTCAAGACATTTCAACTGTTAGGCGCCATTAAAAATCATGATTATGAACATGTAGAAGAATATTTGCACTAAATCTACGAACTTAACATTTAAAGGTAAAGGCTCTGTCTAGTAATAAACCGTTCGTAATATAAATTTAACGATAAATCTAAAATGATCTGCACAGTGTTGATCGAATTATCTTGATCTACTCCTAGTTCTTATTTTTATTGGAATAATACATCTGTTACTCTTTTTCTTCCAGGTAGTGTAGGAGGAACCTTAGGACTCTGCCTGATCTTCAGTGTTTTCTCCATTATTGAAATTATTTACTTTTTAGTATTTCGCCTTGTGCGGAACATAGTAGCCCGAACTCCTTAGCACGTTTCTTGGGTTGCATAGTTCAACAATGATATAAATTGTTTCAGTTTCAAGTAGTGCATTATTGAGGCATATGGCTGTAGTTTGATTTGAATCATAAATAAATAGTATTTCTTTGGAATTAAAATTATGAGAAATCAATCAACTTAGGTTTGTCTCTACTTGTCGCTAGAATGTCTAAAATGCTTTTTATTAGAATATATTGTAATATGTTGTTTATTGTGACCTTTGTGACCAAAGGATAATGGAAAGTTAGATTTTCATATTACCTTTCATTTACTACAGCAACGCTGCAGCTAAAATGCATTGATTTTCTCGAGTAAATTATGATTTCTTTCAAAACATTCAACGTAATTATCTATTTCATTTTAAAGTGCATGAATTACCCTAGAATTTAATTTCTAAGTGAAGCTGGAAAACTAATTATTATTATTTTTTTTAATTCATGAATTTAATTTGCCCTAATTAAATATATAGATACAAATATTTGGTTTACAATTTTCTGCATTAAGTTACTGTTTAACTTTGTTTATTTTACATTTTGCTGCAATAGATTTCTCAAATATGAATGTCATGAGCGAATTGATTGTAAGTTCTTTATTGATTACTTCTTCTAGCGAAATATATTTCGTTTCTTGGTTATCAACAAGCGTTACGGTGTCCAGTGGAGTAAAATGTGGGACATATGAAGAAATATTATGCAAGTCTTTCTAAATCATAACCTCGATGTACTACCTCCTTAGCCTAAGTGAAACTATATCACACTAAACATTAACACTTATAGAAATGATTGCTCAATGTTCTCGAGAAAACTTCATTGTACAGATATTAATGTTTATCATTGCACACACGATACTACATATTCAACCGCGACAGTTCCACAAAATAAGGTTGCCAAAGCATATGGCAACTCAGCCACCTCTCCGTTGCCCAATAAATCTTTTGTTTGCTGGTGGGCCTTCAAAAACGGCCATTCTAGTCTTGCCTCTCGCTTGTGTCCATGTTACTCACTCTAATGGACCGTTTAATCTCTCATTGTATGTTGTGTTCAGGCATACGGAGTGCCAACTCTATGCCTTACAATTATTATTGTTCCAATCTATTTTGCCATCTATGGTTGAGCACACTGCGTTCTATTATCCATGTTGAGCTTGCACATAATGAGGAAAGAGAGGGATCATGTCAAAAGTCGCCATACACTTCCTGTGATGAAAGTTGTTTAATCACTACAGCAGACAAGAAAACAATGTATTTAGTGCGAATTATAAAATATGTATAAACATTATTGAAATAAAAAGGTGTAAATAATGATCTATTAATATATATTGCATGCAGTTTACGGCAATAATATTACATTCTCAACTAATCTATTTATAATTCAGTCATTTGAGCATTACATGTCTATAATAATGATTGGTATATATTACCCTCCTTAATTTACTCTTCGGAATTTTATCAAATATTATCTCAGAGCTGGAAGCAAAATTCATGATTGGCTGGACAGTGCATGTATGTAACTACAGTGATGTACTATTACGACTACAGTAGCTTAAAACTAACGCTTGCATCGTAGGGAGTCAAACGTAGAAACCTTTCTATGTCTTGTAATATGATTTTCTGTATTTGTTTCATTAACATAAAATTAGATTATAATTTGGAGTAATACTATAATCATTGAATTTATTCATGAAAATAATCAAATGTTAAATTATATATTTCTTGTGCAAAACAACTAATGTTTCAATGTGGCAACCAATAACCAAAGCTTTTATTGAAGCTTTCGATTATTAATTTAAATTTATCAGGAACAACTTCTGCCATTTGTCTAAATTGAGTACTTTCGCAATTCAAAAATAATGAATATTGGGTGCATATTTTTTGTATTACGTTGTACCACTCCTAGGGTAATTCTGTGTATTCGTACTACGCCATACCATATTCCACACATTAGAACTACCTTTGATTGAATTGTTGAATCTGGCGCTAAATACAAATATCTGAGATGCTCCTCTTACGTATTTTAATCGTCATATTACTGATATTACTTGATCTGTTATGAGTGGTTACATAATTTAATTTAATGTTGATTAGTTTCAAGGAATGTTATTATTATGTGTGAATTAGCTATTCTAGCTCTATATGAATATAAAAAACTCATTAGACTTTCATCCGTCATATATTTTCAATACAAAATAAAGCTAATATGTGTGTGATTTGCATTATGTATCCTTCGCTTAATACAAGACGTTCTCATCAATTTGAACACATTCTTGTTCTTAATTAAGAATTTCTAGAAGGTTTACATTCAGCTTGGCTTCGTTCTACTTCAAGGTCTAAACTTATGTTTTTTTTTGTATTTAAAACCAGTTAACTTAAACTTAAGGACAATTAAATGCTACAGTCGTATATCAAAGAGGGGTCCGAGCCGGCCCCAAGTTTGTTTCTTTTAAATAATTTATGTACCTTTCACAGATATGATTTGAAATATCTGACTTTTATAATACGTCTCTCGTGAACATAGCGCAATAAAAAAAATTCCCCCTGTCAACAAATAAGTTGCCTTTTTTTAATCTACCCATGAAATCCATAGTAGGATTTTTGCTTTGCCGTAAGCTTTAAGCTATTTTGTTGTTCTTTTTTTTCACGATTGCATTAGTTGGTAGACGGACTGCGTTTGGTGCACTCTACTCTACAGCCACTTATGATTTGTCAAGATGGTTACATATCTAAGAAAATTACTGAATTAAATTGCACTCAATAAAATATTTGTTATTTTGCTTTATATTGGGGCAACTTTTCATCTAATAAGTGCGTGAAATATGTTAGTGTGATTGGAAATTATACGACGTGGTGTTTGTAGCTTATTGCGTTTTGAAATACCCAAACTGTGTTACTTTTCTTTATTTTAAGGCTACTAACAATAATAATGGTTTTGAGATTCAGGGTGGCTCCCTGCACCTTCCCTCTTTGGCGTCTTTCGGTAATAATTCGGAACTTGTATGCGACTGTTAATATTTCTAAGTTGGTTAGAAAATCGAAATATTTTCTTAGCATACTTCTTAATATAAAGAAAGCACATTTATTTTAGGAAAACACGAGCGTTTATATCCCCTCCTTTGGTGTTTGCGGTATAAATTGAAAATTGGTACGCGACAGCTAATAATTTTAGGTTGGTCCGGAAAGAAAATGAAGCTTTTCTGGGAATAATTCTTGGTACAATAAAAATTAGGGCATATTTTTTAGAAGGCACGCGCCCCGACCCACTTGATGTTTTTCGGTAAAGTTGGAAATTGATACACGACTCTTAATATTTATAAGTTGGTTCGAAACAACTGAAGCTTTCTCTTAGAATAATTCTTGATGCAATGCAAAAATCGAGCATTTTTTCAGTGGGCATGCGCACCCCGTGGCCCCTGTCTGGATACGCCACTTAAAGGGAAATTAAAATACGTGTTAGGAATCCTATGGCCTTCTAGAATATTCAGGTAATTTACTTCTACGAGTAATTATAATAATTACCGACCTGGGGATCGGCCCGGACCTCCCCCCTCTGTTTGGTATTTATTGGTGCAAATTTTAGCATTGGCATGGGACTGTTAAAAATATGTTATAGAAGAACAGGAAGAACTTATAATCACATAGACATATCTATATTTACACACCTCTATGATTACTGTAAATTTGAATTGAACATATACCTTTCATACAATTACATACATACAATTACATCCTTTACATAAAATTACATCAGTATGGAAGAACGTTCTTCAGAATTCTTTCATGGAGATTTTAATTACATTAGTAATTACTTTCATTAAGTAATCAATCAGCTTCCAAAAGAATTGTTCTTAAAACACTTGGGAAATAGCACGTTTCATAATAATAACAGAATGTGCTGCCTTGAACATGTTATCAATCTTGTACGTTTGATCTAGC
>JAGDQP010062842.1:0-11814 GCA_022664845.1 Lepisma saccharinum
TTTTAACGAACTTTATCTAGTAAAGGAAGATAAAAAACTTTATCGCATCGTGATGCAACGTGTGTATTGAAATATCAGCCAAAATAAAAGCTGCTGTTAACACACACACATCCAAAAGTAATAAAACCACTGATCATTTCAACGGATGGATCGTTACAAATTCAATTTCACTTCAAGAACAAGCTCGCATACTATATATTTGTGAAACATGGAAATGTTTTGTCTCTCAATGGATCTATGGATTTATGTCAGCGAGAAATAAACCATTGAATTCTTTCAGTCATGTTTATGGTGAGTGTAGATAGCTGTTTAACGTTTGGTGCGTGGCTTTTTTTTATGTAAAAAGAAATGTTATTATGAAGACAAGCACTGTTCTTTTGAAATGTGAGCTTCGCATTTTTGCATGATATTTTACAAGGTTTACCAAAGTAGCTTATTCAAATGTTTCACACACGTACATCTATTGCTGGTACTAGTACTGTAAAAAGTTTCAGAAATAAGCAATAAACTGACTGGAACAATTAAAATTGCAGATAGAGAGAATTTGTAGATAGTCTGTGACATTTTCAGTGATTACATTAGTATCTTACGTCAGAATCTTTGTTGTAAGTTAATAAAACTTTGTGACATAACACATAAAGTTGTTTAATTATAGAATTAATGTAATTGCATATATTTGAAAGCTGGGGCTTTCACATTCAGAGAACCCAATATTCTATTAATATAATAGTTCGTTCTTCGGATATCCGAGTATTCGAATTTCTATCCAAAAAAAATATTAAGATTATTTAGACGAATTATTATTTAAACGACAAATAATCGATCAATGATCCAAGTAATGGATGACCGATTAATGATTTGAAAAAAAAAACAATAATTTTATTAAACAGTGAAAACTGGCCACTGTCTTTTTTGTGTTCAATCAACACAACAATTTGTGTTGATTTTGGTGATTGAACCTGGTGGATGTGTTGTCAGTGCTCATTCAGCACAATGAAGGGTGTCATACTGTCACCATCACAGTGTTGAATGAACATTGACATCTATTGTGTTGAATCGCCAACATCAACACAGTTTGTTATGTTGATTTAACACCAAAACTGATGGTCACCATGGAACACCGAAGAGTGGTGAATTACCACAACCAGTATTTTGCAGTGTAATGAATAACCGATCATTATCCCAGATAACGGATGGTAGAACAATGTTTCAGAAAATGGGCAAGTAATTATCCAGATAGCGAATAGTCGAACAGTAATCCGAATAACGGTAATTAACAATAATCCGATGATTGAACAAATACCTCGATAACGAATAATTTATCCTAAATTAATAATCAAATAACTATTCCAGGAACAATTAATCGGTCGATCATCTTTAATCCGAAGAAGAACAGTAACAATCATTTATTTTTTCGATTTCTGGGACAATTCACTGTTTAAATGGTCCTTTCTTTCGTAATTCTTATAAAGTACTGTGTAACTACTTACATTCACTTCGTAATATTTCACGAGTATTACTTGTTTCTCAACTTCATATATTTCGATCCTTCGTGATTGAGTCTTTAAGGGACATACAAGGGTGACCTCCGTTATGGTGGACGTTGTCCATTCAGATAATTAAATGTTAAATAGATGCTACATTTTGACTTTTTAATGATATTTTCACGTTCCATCTTAGTTTGTTCTTATTCTTTCAGAAGTTTAATCTTATCCGAAGTTTAATCCCCTATTTCTGTTTGTGACTATGTATGTTATTTGTACAGAATTTTGACCTGTGTTATGTAGACCACAAAAGCTTTTCATGATACATTAATAAATAATATTATTATTCGTAGCTCACTCGGTAGCGCGTTAGCCGTGTGATCTAAGGCGTTAGGCCAGCGACTCGAAAGTCGCAGGTTTGAATCCCGCCAGAGACATGGATATTTATTGATTTTAACTAGCTGTAAATAGGCCGAACCATGACAGGACCAAGTCAGAAGTTACTAGACTGGCCCATACAAAATAAGTTAAAAGTCGGGCGGTTTCAGATCCTGGCCAGGACACTGTAGGCTTTTCTTCAGTGTTTCCATGCCTGGCACTCTGAGGTGTACTCTGCCTCTTATCAAATTAAGTAGTAAAGCGTCTTCGGTACTCTTTGGCACCTTGAGATGTAAAGACGGTCGAGCGTGGGACTGACCACCCCACTTCACTTTGTATCGTAGGGTAGGGTAGGTTAGGTTTTTTGTATATACATAAAAGGTAATGATTATGACTTGTGCATAATGTGTAAAACTTCACCCTAGGACAGCATAATTTTTAGAAGTTCCTTATCTACACCATGAAGCTTCGCTCGGTGTCGTGGTGTCTCAGTGGATGTGGGCTTTGTGGTGGACAAATGCGATGTGCATGTTTTTTTACAGTTCTCCCGTTTCCTGCCACTTCCTTTATTTCACCAATTCTCCCATCATCCATTCAGCCTGAGCCAAAGTTGCCTATATACCTTAAATAAAAATTCTAATTCAGATTCAACATGATGCTTCGCTCACTTAATTTATTAACTGAAAATTATAGAAAACTGTTTTCATGTTCCCTTATTTACATATTTTGTTCTTCAGCGCAAATAATGGAGATATATATATATGCTTGTATGTATTAAAACAAAGTTTTCAGTTCCATAATTTCTGAGGAAAATATGTCAAAATGTTTTGCTTTTTCAGTGTTGGTTAACTGTTGCTCTTTTACTTCTTTACTTTTTTCTCAAGGAAGTTCAGCCTCTAATAAATTATTGATTCAAGCTAAATTATATTTCAGACAATCTGTCTCCTTGCAGTTAAAACAAATGTTTTAGCGAGGGCTTGCTAATGCACTGTTATTAGGGCACGAAATCTTACAGAGTTAACAATGCCTCAGTCTAGACCTTTACACGACTGTAAAACATACAGCCTGCTTTCTCTGTGGACTAAGGGTTAGTGTTACAATCGACCGCTAAACATCTACTCAGCGCTAAGTTGAGGCCAAGTCTGATTTTGGCCAATGAGATTACGCAAAATGAGGGTTGGCCTCAACTTAGCGCTGACTAGAAGTTTAGCGGTCGATTGTAGAACTGGCCCTAAGTAAAAGGAGACTCATAGAGAAAGAATACCAGAACTGAACAGTTGAGATTGAAATTAATTTCAGTAATTAAAAAGTGCTGAAATCGAGCGTTTATTGCTGAACGCTCAAATTAATCATTATATAGGAAATGGGACTGAAAAATACTCACTCAGTTTAATGGGGAGAATCGAATCAGTTATGGCACAGGAAGGCGAGAATTTCTTATTAAGTGATACATTTTCTTTTCTTGCTTTTTTTTTTTTTTCAATGAGTAAGTAGGTTTGGCTGTATTTCTCTGTAGAACAGATCAGGGTTATAGGAAAAACATCTAATAGTATTTATTAGGAAAGGAAGAATAAGTTATCTATAAATTTGAGGAAACAATTATCAGAGTTCGGTCCAGTCGAAGAAAAGAGGTACAGTTTGTCGCGATTTCTGCACCAGGGGAAGAAGATTACCTCAACCAGCTTAGACACGAAGAAATCGCGACAAACTGCCCCCCTCCCATAGACTTCAATGCGCATAACTGCCGAAAACACGAAGTTCTTGATATTTCCCGGAAACGATCATAGGCTCCCTAGACGAAGCTTGATTAGCTCTATAAATTATGAAAAGGTAGTTGTGACATCTACCCTTTGTCCAGAAATCCCAGAGACTTTTCCATTCGCATAAGTGCCGAAAGAACAAAGTTCCTGATTTTTCTTCTTTTGAAACTACGGGTTCTTTAGACGAAGCTTAATTAGCTCTACAACATATCAGTAGCTAATTGAGATCACCTTCTACCCTTGGTCCCGGCAAACTATCCCCCTCCCATAGATTTCCATGAACATAAGTGCCAAAAACAGTAAGTTGCCAGTGTTTTGCGGAAATGATTATAGATTCTTTAGACGAAGCTTAATTAACTCTACAACGTGTAAAAAAGATAGGTATGCCGTTACACTGTTATTAACAAGCACTACGACGTCATTGAGTTGTCGGACTCATTGTGTCCTTGTTCAGGAAGATTGGAATCATAAATTGGTTTTTGAACTGACGCATCTGCAGAATTATATCAAAAGTCTTTCTTGTTCTGTTTGCAAGAATACACAGTGTAGACAAAAATATAGACAAGAAAGGATTCACTAGCTACTTCTGTGAGTCTTGCATATGTTTAAGGAGTTAGGTAATGAAATAACGAAATATATTTGAATAATGATCGAACTTGACACAAAATTAATTCTTTTAACTTGGGAGTAAGATCTCAATTCTGTAGAAATATGGCTTTCTCGAAATTACATATCTGTCCCAAAGGCTGATTTAAGACCAGATTCTCATACTGCCATTAAGATTCTCATATTGCCTAGTTTCCCTCTATCCATTACCTAGTATTTCTTGAAGGCATACTAGTACTATTTACTTAACCAGACTCAAATAAAACATCTCCTCTTAATATTAAAACCGTAGTAATTCTTCCATTATTAATTCTAACAAGAATTATTTTATACTAATAGCAAGAGATACATTTCTACTCCCATTTACATACACTTCAAAATCTACTATAAATATTTACAGAACAAAAAAATCCAGAAATAAAACTCTATAATAAATCTATATAAACCATCACATTACCCCTCGCTATTTATTTTTAATTATAGTCGCTATCGTAAAACTTACAAACATATATATATGGTGAATAATAATAATAATAATAAATAGCATGTGTCGTGAAGGACAATCAGTCTAGTTCCTGTTTTTGTGATATTATTTAAGCGAATCGGCCAGGTTGTTCTCGCAGCTGCCATCCTGATTACCAGGTTCTACCAGAGAAATTTCTCTCAAGTTCCATTAGCTGAATACCGTGATGGTTCCTGGAATTTACTGTTTGAGCCTGCCTTCCTCATCCCTTTTCCTTAGAGATTGTATTCGCCATTAAATGCTATGATTGTAAAAAAAAGTCACTGTGCAATCTTAGTTGGTAGTGATATTATTAATTAACAGTCATTTAGTGTGTAAATTAGGTTCAAACATACACTATTCGGTTAAAAGTATCCGGACACCCACCTGAAAATGAAGTACAAGTTTGGGCCGCCCTCCATCGGGAACACTGGCAGTCAATACGGTGTTGGCCCACCTTTAGTCTTGATGACAGCCTGCACTCTCACAGGCATACTTTCGATCAGGTGGAGGAAGGTTCCTTGACAAATTGCAGTCTATTCCTCTTGGAGCGCCAAAATAAGAGATATCGAGGTGGGTTGGAGTGGTCTAGCACGAAGTTAGCTTTCCAAAACATCCTAGAGATGTTCTATCGGATTCAAATGAGAACTCTGCGCAGGCAGGTTTATTAGTGGGACGTCCACTCCCTCCACAATCCGTGCAGTATGGACGGATGCTTGGTCGTGTTGAAAGACACATTGATCAGTCCCGAACTGGTCGTCTATCGTAGGCAGCAGGGAAGTGCTTAAAATGTCAACGTAACCTTGTGCCGTGACATTGTCACGTTAAGCAAGAAGGAGCCAAGTCCCCTTCAGGAGAAATATGACCACACTGTAACACCACCACCACCGAATTTCACAGTAAGCACTATACAGACTGGTAGATATTGTTCATCAGCCATTCGCCACACCCATACCCTACCATCGGATCGCCACATTGTATACAGTGATTCATCACTCCACTCAACGGGTTTCTGCCCACCTGGTAGCCGTGTGGGTTAGGGCGCTAAGCCAGCGACTCGAAGGTCCCGGGTTCGAATCCCGGATGGGGCATGGATTTTGTGATTGTGGATTTTAACTAGAACGTGACCGATAATCGTGGCGGTTCGAAGTAAAAAAAAATACTAGAATGCCTCACACAAAATAAAGTTTAACAGCTGGTTTCTACTGATCTATGGTCCAGTTTTGAAGCTCCTGACACCACGTGAGGCTGCGTTGACATTTACCTGTGTGATGTGTGGTTATGGGCAGCTGCTCGTCCAGGGAAACCCAAGTTTCCGCACCTCGCGCCGAACAGTGATGGTACTTGGAGTATTGGAGTAGAGCCTAATGCAGTTTGGAATTCCTGTGTGATGGTGGCGATGGATGATTGATGATTACGCTGTACGACCCCCTTTAACACTCGACGGTCTCTGGAGGCCAACATGGGACGTCGGCTTGCACGCTGTTTGGTTGTACACGTGCCTTATCTTTTCTAGTTCACTATAACAATAGACCCAGGGATTTTCAGGTCTCTCGCTCAGACTTTTCCCACAAGTAGCACCCAATCACCTGACCACGTTGGAAGTTCTTGAAATCCTTGGACCATCCCATTCTGCTGTTTAGCTCTATCTGCTGACTACTGAGATCGCTGACCATATTTTCCATGAGGTGGATGGCAGTACTATATCCCCTCTGTGTTAAACACACGTGTCGCGGGGTGTCCGGATACTTTTGATCACCTAGTGAAGCATACAGTTTCCCCTGGTCAAGCGAAGGACCTATGCAAAAGTGACTGCATGTCGGTTCAATGGTGTACATTTTTTGTTGGAGAAACAAACATACAGGCAACTTGAATTTGAGCTTTACATAATAGAAAATGTATACAGTTTTTAATTGTCTACTTTCTATAAGGAATGTCTACAAGCTGTATTATTGGGGTGTCGTGAACAAATTTTATCATGAAATATTACGCATGACCAAGTTATAA
This sequence comes from Lepisma saccharinum, assembly GCA_022664845.1. NCBI lineage: Eukaryota > Metazoa > Arthropoda > Insecta > Zygentoma > Lepismatidae > Lepisma > Lepisma saccharinum. The sequence goes on from JAGDQP010062842.1 coordinate 6,738, forward strand.
GAGTGCGTGTTTGAAGATCTTCGTTATGGCAACTAGAAATGTTCTCCTCAAGATATCATTCGTTCTTGCATATAATGAAACCTCTATTTCACCTCCTTTGTTTAGAGATATTGCAAGAATTTGGCGTAAAACTGTAGCAACTTGAGCTGATAAAATATATTAAAAACATAATTAATGGCGTATAAACTACAACGAATTCTACTTTCTACAGAGGCTATTAGAGATGCAAACTGCGAAAGTAGGCAATTTCAGTCAGCGATAACGAATGCATTGCGCGTCTTATTGATGAATCTAGCAAGTGCATCGGATTGCGTGACAAAATTTGCGTAGGGAACATGTCATGCAAGCATACAGTTTATTCACACGTAACGGCAATGACCAGGAATATAGTCAAGTAGCAAACATGAATAGCGTTTTATTTGGATTAAAAAAACATGATTTGCTGAGAGATGTTTCTTCATTCTAATATTGTTTTAGCCATTTGAATACTGTAGTTTGGTCTATATGATACGTGTCTTTGTTTCGGGTAGCTAAATTTATGGACTGTGTTAATTTTCAATGTGAGGATCACTAAGGTCCCCGCGACGTATCAGTGTGCCTCAAATCAGGGAGATGCAACACACACAAATAGCAGACGGTAACACTTGTGTCATTGACTGTTGGTAACGTAATACAATATACATATCTTCACTGTTGCCAAGCCAAGCCAAACGGCATCTGTAATAGCTTATCAATTGTTTGTCTGCGTGTCATAGCTAAATAGCCTTAAAGATCATGTATTCTTGTTGATTATAGAAAGAAGACAGGTGAAAGCAATAAACATGATTGAGGAGGTGATATATGAAAGTTCCATAAATTCCTTCCATCCCTCCCTCCTGCCTTCCTTTCTGTCAGTTTCTCCAGACGATATTCAGATCTCTTTGCAGCATGCGTTTTATTATTATTATTATTTGTTATGGAGGAGGATACATGCGGACAGTTTTGTTTCTTCGATCACTATTTAAACATTTTGTACATTTTCCGCACAAGTTATAGTATATTACTTGGTTGTTTTGGTAAGCAAGGAAACCAGTATATAGTTGGCGGGAGGGGCGAGAAAATCTGGATCGTCTCGGTGAAAGATAACTGCTTTAGCAAACAGTGCTTCGAAGTACTACTGATTTTTTAGTAGCTTTGTCCTTTCTTTCGGTCCATATTGAAGAGGTTCGATAGAAAAATGAGTGAACCGGAGTGTATCCGACCTATTTTGGACAAAATATGAGGGTTGTGGGCCCTGAGTGGCAACCTATCCATAAATAACAAACCAATTGCATGTTTCAGTGTAATTTCCTATCATATTGATCACCCTTTACCACACTTTTGGAAGAAGCTGGACATTATTAGCGGTGTTGTATTTGTTGAAATTCGCGACGGGAGAGCTCTGTTGCGCGACGGATGTGCCTCTTGTGTGAAAACGCATTCCTCTTGGTGGTTCCATTAGTTTGGGGAACAGATTGAAATCACAGAGGCCCATATATGGTGAATATGGAGAAAGTTATAGTACTTTCCATCCCGCACCGTACTAACAACTCCCGCACATGATCAGCATTACCACTGCGAGCATTGTCATACAAGATAACCGGCTCTTGTGTTCGGAAATGCCGTCATTTTTCTCCGCACCGCATGACGAAGATATGTTCCAAATGCTGGTGGTATTACGAGGCATTCACAGCCTAACCCTGAGGAACTGTCCACTTCATACGCCTCTATCGACATCACTTTCAGATTTCCTGATCCTTAACGCACTTTTTTTTTGGTCAGTAATAACTCGCAATATTGCGCCAACGTCTCATCCGACGTGATGATCCGATAAAGGATCTCCCCTACCCCTAGTATAACTTCAGTTTAGGGCGGTTCAATTTGAAACTACTACGTAAGAGACAGGTAATTGTCCGTCTGCACGCTCTTGGACTAGCGACACTAGATGAGATAAACGACTATGCCTTCCCTCTCCACGTGCTATAAGTTAAACAACAGGGCCCTCACTGTTTCAGAGACAGCGTTGCCACTACTTTCTTTACAGCCTTCGTATGTGCATTTAGATTCATAGAAAGCGGCCTATAAGTGCACTTTGTAAGTCCGATAGCTTGAACAATATGGCAACATCAATCGTATATACGATATAGATTTGAAACAAACGTCCCGTATATTGCATCCTTCCAGTGTTGCCAAATTGTGCAACTTGAGGACTGAAGTTTTCCTCGGCCATTTTATTTGAATTTGAGTGTACAAGAAACATTCCTGAAAGAAAAAAAAACAAGTGCCTAAGAAAAGTTCAAAATCCGCCTTCAGAAAGATTTAATGAACCTTCCATACATTCAATGGTATACTCAGATTCATAGAAAATGACTGATGAGTGTCCTTTCTAAGTTCGGTAAGTTGGTCTATATAATACTATCGAGTCTGTACTTGATAAAGTCTTAAATGTGTCATATGTTTTGCTTGTTTTGTGTATTAACTCGGTGTGGCTAAATTTGCTATCAGCTATTATGGTCCGCTGTGCCTCAGTGGTAGAGCGCTCACCTCTGTTACGTGGTGTCGTGAAATCGATCCCGGCTTGTCCCACTTTCTTCATCACATTAATTCTTTCATTATCATTCATACGTTTTGAGCCAAAGTTGCGTTAAGGTTTTAAATTAAAATTCTATCAGCCATGTGATTTCGGCAGTACATATTTGTTACGTTTCCAGAACACAGAACTAAAATAATTTCAGACAAAGCGTAAATTAAGTGTATTACCATTTTTACTCCCTCCTCTGAACAAAAGTTGGACGAATCACAAAGTGTGTCCTTCGCTCTTGTGTACTTGAATAACGTTGATGCTAGGGAAGATGATATATTCATTTACATAATGCCTAGCTGCTATGCAAGAATATTTAGATACATTTACGTCATCCTTTTATAACGTGTCAGTGTACAACAGCATAAAAAAATTGTAATGAATAAATAATTTTAAAAGTGTAAAAAGCAAGCATGTTTTTTCCCCCAGGATAATGTGGAAAAGTCTTCCTACTTCTGTTTCCTTGTTTTTCTCTTTTTTCTACTTGACAGGAGGAGCCTTCCGTGACACAGAAAAGTAATGCCAGTGTTCTAGGTTAGAAAGAAATGAATGTATAGATCTCTAGAGGATTTCTCACTCTCTCTACATTTCTCCACCCACTATTTTTTCTTTCAAAAAGTACGGAAATTGTACAGCTGTAACAGGGAGAAATTGTAGTTCAATCAATACCTGCACAACACAGCGTTAATGCACGCATTCTGTCAGGTGGAGAAAGCGACACACACACACACACACACACACACACACACACACACACACACCTGTGTATATATATATATATATACACTCAGACAGAGTTAGCATTAAGCTCGTCGGCAGTTTCCAGAAATCAATGTTCAACTGTCCGTCCTGTGCGTGACCGCAGGACAGCGCCACTTTCGGGTGATTGCACTCTCTCTCGCTTACTATGTATCTTTCACATATATGTTATTGCTTTCCTTCAAAATGTTTACAGATGCTGCAGTGATAATTAGAATGTGTATCGGGATAAACCAAATTTGTCATCAAGTGCTACTTTCTACATGGATATATTGTATATGCATCGTCCCCGAAGGGTTTTAATGTGAAAACGCGATATGCATCATGTCAATTTGTTTACTTGGATAATATAATGTACGGTTTTATTTCTTCATAATTGAATATTCACACGTCAGTCAAATTGAGAAATTGCATGAGTATTTCCATGTGCAGAAAAGAAATTAAATTATTGTCCAGATTTGAAATATCAACTAGGTGACAGTTAATCAAAACTTTTTAATATAGTGACGAGACAGTTTTTCAATGCATTATTTGATTTTTCCAACTACAATCGGCTCCCCAGATTGGTTGGGGGGGGGGGGAATAGTTGCACAGGATTTCCGTGAAAGTGCAAAAATCGTACATGTCACTAAGATCTCTCAGATCATAACGATAAATATTACTTTACAACCTTACAGTATAATATTGTGTTGAATATCCATACAGTATAATACTAGTTACATATATTTTATGACTTGTTAAAAAAAACATTTTCTAACCTACAGAGTCATTTACTATTTTCTAGTGTAGGCCGCTAAACTCGTAAAACATTCTGATCTCTGGGTGGTCAAGAGGTTTTCTGTGCGCGAGGTCACGGGTTCATTTCTGTCGGGGTCTATTGAACGGATTCGGAGCCCCTTTTTTTATATAAAACTGTGTATCCCGTCCGTAGAAGCTCACCTGCTCATTTAAGACGTCAATAGCAATTCACTCACTCCTAAAACATATGTTTTAATTACTTACGGCAAATTCGCGAATAATCAAATCTGTGATGTAGATGGGCACACTTATTTCTTATGTATGGACTTTTTTCTCTCGATCTTATAGCGAAATCATTGCAGTCGAATATGATTGGAAGACTAGATTTTTAGAGTGAAAAGGAAAAGATTGCAGATATACAGAAAAAGTATTTTTGTTGGATATGAAAAGAAGGATACGACTTCATGCCAACCCCTTCCCCTACATCGGTAAAAGAGTTTCAGTTGTTGGGCGGTAATGAATTGATGTTAGTACAGCTCAGAGCCCTGCACGGGCCGGGCGCGCCCGTTCGGCCCGGCGGATTACCCGGCCCGGCCCGGCCCGTTTCAAGTACACCGGGTCGGACCTGGCCGGGCACATTCCGGGCCGAGCCGGGCCGGGCCGGGCTCATTCCGGGCCGAGCCGGGCCGGCCCGGACACATATGATGTGGGGCCGAACCAGGCAAAAGTACTTCCTTGCCGGATCGGGTTGGACACTTCAAAAGTCGGATCGGGCGCTAATACTGTCTGCCTATGTTAATCGTAATTTATTTGGATGCTACTTCCAATACAAAATAAACTATTGATAACGTATCACGTGATATAGATTCCGGATACGGGCATCTTGGCCAAATTAGCAAATTTCGATTTCCGCATTGAAATCCACAAGGAAACGATAATGTAGTCAGCATGACAAGCGAAGCTTGAAATTCGAATCGAACA
>JAGDQP010062844.1:0-11814 GCA_022664845.1 Lepisma saccharinum
AGTTCAAAGCAATTAAGACGTAAGTGCCAAATGCATTAGATTGCAAATGTGACGAACGGGCGTATATCCATGTAAGCCATATTGCTAGTGTGATGACGTCATATTTAACGAGCCCACTACAGGTCTTCGAAAGGGCCATCGTAGACCATTTACATATAGTTATTACTCTAGAGTTATAATATTTAGCTGTATGTGTAGAGTGGGTCAATTGTACTGAAATTTCTTTAAATTCTTCTCCTGTAAAATTATACTTCCGTCGCTTACGTCTCTTCGTTAATCTTAATCCAAATTTTTCAACTCCGTAAATAGAGAAAAAGTGCTTTTCCAACATCACTGATCCCGACTGGTGCCATTTGGGCTTTGTGGTGGACAAACACCGTGTATGTGGGTTTTCTAGGGGTCCTTCCACTATCTTCATTCCACCAATTCTCCCACCATTATCCAATCTACTTGAGTCAAAGCTGTATTAAGGTTTTAAATAAAATTCAATGTAATTCAAGGCTTATTTTATAATGTTCATAAGTTTGTGCGGAGTAATCCTTGCTTCTGGGCATTTTTTTTTAAGCAGATCCCATTTTTATCTTAATTCGTCTGTACGTTTCTAATGCACGTTAATGACCAAACAATACCAGATAGAAACTGACTTCAGATTTAAGTTTAGAAATCTTGATTTTTTTTTTAGGATTTTTTGAACAACTTTCCTTACGATATTTTTTACATTGTATAAGCATTCATCATCTAACACATGCTTGCCTAAACGAAAGAATTTTACAGAGAAACTGAATGCTAATTGGGACTTTAATTTACACAGCCCTTTGCAAGCTGATGACGACGTTATAGCTTTTGACTCTGGTCCTTTGTCCAGGACCTACAACGTTGTTAAGACGGCACTACTCACCAGTACTCTTTCATGACAGGGCCTTCTTCTACTTTGACATTCGACTTGAGAAAGTAAATATAACTGATTATAACTACCAGACCATTGGAGCTGGGCCACAAAGCATATTGTTAAGTTTACAGATGCATCGAGATAAGAAATTTCCAGGTTTTGTCACTCTGTACTAGAAAACCCTTGTGTTCCGCATACTTGAGTACCTCCACAAAATAAAACTAATTATCACAGATTCCACTACGTGGCAACACTTAAAGTTCAGGACACAGTGGTGACCTCTGCAAGACTGGCAACCAAACTATTTGAACCTGACTTTCAGAACATTGTATGTTAAACAAACCTTTCAATACTCTGGATACGTATTTACTTTGTGGTACTATTCAACAGTATGATCTATGACTATACCTTTACTGTTTTATATTTAAACGGGAGAAAGCTTTAAAACTTTTTCCTAGCGGTAATTAGGTTGAAGTTTAGTATTACTGTGGTATTACCTTCACAATATGGACAAGAAAAATATTACTACACTACCAAAATTGACGTCGGTTTCCCTTCTAAACCACTGGCAGAACGAACGCTAGTACTGTCACCGTAAAATAGTGGAATTATCAATGTTTAATGAGTTTTAGTATAACCGACGTTATCGTAACAGTACGTTCACCTTACAAATGATGGATTTATTTTACAGTGTGGGATAGTTAGGCGTATTAAGTATTTAAATGTAGTAATAGTTTAATTTTTAAGATTGCTAATGGACAATTCAGATGTAACAAGTTACTACTCGTTATATTTTCCAGAGTACCTCCGCTGGATAGCAGATGTAGACAAATCTCGTATCGACGTCTAACCACTTTCTTGCTTTCTCACGTCCAAGATTATAGACAACGAAAGATCACTAAACTGTTTTCTCAATGTAACGGATTGGTCAGTGAACTGGATACCACTAGTATTTACAGTTCCTTTTTGAAGAAATTTAATGATTGACTGAATGTATATAGTTTTCATCTTTTTCTTAAAATTTTATATCATAAATATCTAGTAATTGTTTTCTCATTTCATTTGACTGTGTTATGATATATTTGCAAAATATACAAATATTATTAGTTTAACGCTTTCTGCTATTACCTTCCTACATATTAAAAGCTTCAAATCACTGTTGTAGAAGAAATGATGTCAAGTTACAATGGCACTAATTGAAAAAAATGCCGGTGCAAGAACCAGACAACTCCATTTTTCATAATTTTTCAGGAAACGTCAAAGAACTGCATAAAGAAATAACTGATTGTTTTAAAATCAATATATCGTCACCTTGGAACCAGAAGGTACTATGTCCACTTCAGCTATTTTTGAGGAAAAAACAGTTTTAAAGTTTGAAGTTCCATTTAAAGCCTGTGTAAATTCGTTATATTTATGACATTTCTAGTAAGTTGGAGGTCGTTTTGTGAGATAGTACTTTTGGGGTTGATGCTCTTCAGTACAGTGTTAACTCCATTTTGCCGAAATATGGACATAGTACCTTCCGGTTCCAAGGTAAAGAATTTCATAGTTACATGTTTAATAAGTCGGACATTGCTTTAGAGCTAAAAATTTTGCCACTTCTTTGTTATACGGTATAATAATTTGTCATGTATTTTTTTTATAGGTAAATACGTACATCTACTACTGATTATATTATTCGTGTCAAATAACAATTTTGAATCCATCTACGACGTACTTTTATTGAACATATGTGCTTTCGCTAATCTGCTCGTTCCATATTCGAATAATAATTTTAACATCAACATTTGTCTCGTAGGGGAAGGTGGGGCAAAATGGACACCTTAAGGATTAAACTGAAATAACAACGTTGGTATGCAACAAAAGTCGGTGATTTTCAAGTATAATATTCTCTATTCTTTCTGCTACAAATCTAAATAGGTGCTAGGCGTTAACGTTATCCCAAACAAGTGTGACGTGAGAATTAACGTAAGTATCGTAAATGACCGTTTTATCCCAGTCCCCGTGGTAAAATACTGGGATAAAACATCTTTGGTAAGCATAAGATAGTATACACTCTAATTATATTAATGAAAGTTGTTATGTTTCACTAAGAAAATGTTATTTTAATTATTTTAAAATATCTTACACTTTTTAAATTGTAAAAATTGGAAATATTTTAAAATATCTATCATCAAAACTTATTGTACTGTTCAACGCTGGGGCTCTGGTTCCCGCCTTCGAATTATATTACATAATTATAAAAATAGGCAGAAATTACTACAAAATGTCCTCAGAACACACCCATACCATGCATTAATATCAAGCTGTAAAGTTTTATTAGCCAAAGAGTAATATGATCCCCTGTGCAATTTAGAAGAGCCATTTTGCCCCAATCCTTATATTAATTTTAGGAACTGATTTTCTGCTGGTCGTCATCTTCCACAAACAAATCCTGTATTCTTGTTTGAAGGACACACCTTGCTCATTATGTAGCATAACACGTTCCATCAAAGACATTACTTTTTCCAGCATATGATAGAATATTCACTACGTACCTTACATCAACCTACCACATTTTTTTTCACGCTTAAGCAGCTACAGACGTCTTACTTCCTTGACACTTTGTACTTCACAAAACGACACCTTGTGTAGTAGTACCATGGATGTAAATACGGTAGACGGATATACTTCTAGCGACCCGTAATTGAAGCCAGCACATGCTATGAGTACCTGGCAGGTGTAAATCATTAAAGCAACAATTGAACATCACGTTCCGTACAACACCATATTTAAAATTTTCTAATCTTCCTTCTCTCTTCCTTAGCTAAATCTTTCCATTCTTTGCTTCCACACACCCAGGCATAGGCCAACCAATAAAACGCAAGTTTATCCCAATTCACCTGGCAAGATTAATCGAAAACCGACGTCAAGTTGACCCAGCTTAATTCTATTGGGCCAGTCAATCCGTCTACCGTATTTACATCCATGACGTATGTCGAAAAGTTCCAAGGTAAAGCATTTTCTCCCAGGGGTGCAGAATATGTTCGATCCGACGAGCCAGGCTCGGGGGAAATTTAGGCTTCCGGGGGAAATTTGAGCCATCAAACAAAAAATATTTAAGGCGCCAATTAATTTCCCGGAAGCTAGAAATCTTAGATAACACAACAATGGCGAAGAATTTCTTCGTCATTGGCTAAGTCAAATAATAGACTACAGCGTATTTTCAGGTGTTACAATGACAGCTGATAGCACAGCGTAGGCCAGGATATGATACATCACAGGTGACTGTACGATAAACTACGTATATAAAAAAATAATCGAACCTGACTTTTCGAACCTAACTAACTCGCTGGAGCTTAACTTATAAACGGTAAAAGAAGGAGAAGCTAAAAAATGCCAGATCAGTGTGACGCCATTAGTATTCCTTAGCATGCCACTATATTCGTCTCCGAATCAACTGGAGTGCCTATTTTATTAATTAATTGTTGTCGTGTGGTTGTACTATTTTTTGTATATCTCCATTTCGGGTTGTGAGTATGAAAGTGTCAGTGATAAATAGGTTTTGAAAACGAATGGTGTAGAGCGTGTAATAGATCAATAGGGTGATGAACGTTTGGAGTAGATAAAGTAAACCTTAACCCTAATTCCCGCTCTAAATTTCCTTCTGCTACTGCAAAAGTTCCCTCTTCTTCATTGCCTTTTCTGCTTTATTGTATATCAATACGAGACGGCACTACTTGCATCTTTACAATACTCACGAACTCCATATTCTTTTAACCGCATCATTTCTTCTGTAAATTTTCTTTTAGTTCACCCCTCTTCGGAATTTAAACCGTGTTCGATTTGCCGAGGGGGATTTTCCCTGGAGCGTGAGGATTACATTCCCAGTTGTTGATTCCGAATATCACCCCAATCAGGGATAAAAACTTTATATTTCTACCCAAACAGGTAATATGTTGAAACTTACGGTGAAACACCGGTGCAACCACTAGTTTTAGGATCCCCAACCCCTTCGTAATTCATAACAAATCGATCACAGCATGGCATTGCCGTACCATCAAACAATTGAATGGAATTTTAACCGAAAAAACATAATTGCATTGACAGTAATGATTGTAACACAAGGTAGATCATTCGATAGTGTGTTTGGCTTGTAAATAGGAGGTTCCGGAATCAAGCGCCGGTGTCACCCGTTCAGATCTCAATGAAAAGTAATATTCTGTATCTATCACAAACGTTAGGGCTTCTTTCCTTGGAAGCATACGTTGCGTGCGATTAGAGTGAGTAGCCAAGCCATTTTTGTGGAATTTGTTAATTTGTAGCTTATTTATCCTACTTTTTTTTTGTTAAATTTATTTGTATTACGCATTGTTCACTATCATTCTTAGCCAAACCTTAAATAAATTACAGAATAAAACCATTTACTTGATGATTATTGCCTTATGGCCAGCTGGTAAATGTTAATGTAAAGATATATGCCGGAATTTTGGGAGGAAATTTTTAGGACATAATAGTAGGATCGGGGAAAATTTCAGAGGTCCAAACATTTTCTGCACCCCTGCTTTCTCCTACGTATACCACAAACTATTTGGTTCGAAAAGTTAATCAAATAATTAGTATAGATCTAAAGCGTCATAACAATTCCTTTTAAAAAGGGAAAATACAAAACATTTCAATTTCGTTTCTTTCTTCGTATTTATTGTAAATAAACATTCGAATACAAAGTTCGTTTTACATCATTCGTTGCTGAAACTTTCTGCAGCCTTAAATATATTAAAAATATTAAACACTACAACAACAAAAAAGAAGTCTGTAAATAATAAACTTTCATATTGAATTGTAAACATTATGTAGAAAAGATTGATCACTATACGTCTTCCCACTTATACATATATAGGAATATAATAACAAATAATCATGTTAACATATTTTTCTTTTTCATGTATTTCGTTAAATAATGTTTTAAGGTATTTTTTTACTCGCTTTGTTAACTAAGCCAGGTCAGATTTTGTATATATATATTACTAAATACAAGTTTATTAATAAATAAGGTTTGCTCAAAGAAAAATTGTTATGCAGGTGATACCAATGTCATATAGCATGTATTAAATTTTTCTTTCAAACACGACTAAAATTATCACTGTTCTGAGAGGTTTATTTCAGGTGTTCACGTGGCGTTATTAGGACAAACAGGATGCTATCTTAATAGAAAAGTAGCGAACGCAGGTCACAAAACGCTGGGATCCGAGTTACTTGATTTCTTAGATCATATTATTGTAACCGGAACCGGAGTAGTCATGGTTGCACATACATATTTTCTTTATTATTGAATATGCTTTTATGCGAGATACAATGAATATTTGCTTAAATATTATCCTTTAAGGACTAAGGGACAACAATATGTCTCACTTGTTGTAGCAGAATATCTAAAAATTACGAATAAACAATCTATAATCGCTTAGAGACTTGTGACTGCTCAGGTTCCGTTCATACAGAACTGCGTCACACATGCGCCACAAAACATTTATATATATAAACCTTACACATTTTGAAACAGAACTGAAAATATAAATATTTAATAAAGTATACAATCGCCAGTAAAATAATCCAATATATTTAAGTAATAATTGGTTATTGTTGATAGAACAACTCCAAACATTATATTTAGATGAATTATGATACAAAGTTGGTATATCACCTTGTTTGATCTACTGGCCATGTTTTAATTTCCTTTTCATTAATCGTTGAAATTAATACGTACCGTAAATTGTTTCGAAATACATATATATATATACAATTCATTTGGTTTAACTTTTCCGTGTATCAAATTGGAAATATACGTTACAAGTTATCACGTTAACGCCAACAACACAGTGTTCTACATTTGTTTGGTTAAAAATGTCACTTAAGTTGATTTTTGTTAAAAATAGAGGGAAAAAATAACTGACAGTGTAATGTAGAATGCATTCTTTCTTGACTAGAGTTTGTTCGAATTTGTTGAGATAGGTTATGAACAGAGTACCACTCACGCTTCACTTACCCAAGCTTTGCACGAATATAAATGCAAGGGTGTAGAATACTGTGCCCCTTACATATAAAGTCCAGTTACGTTTCCCTGTATACATATTTGTCTGCGATCAAATTAGTAATACGTATTGTTATAAAAACGTCATACCGAACAAAATTTAACCTAATTTTATCAACTGTAATGAAGGAGTCACAGAAATTCACACCCTTCCAATTCGACGTCAAGAGACAATGGATAGAAGGTTTCCAACCGTTTGATTTGAGCATTTGCTCCGTAATTTTACTTCTAAATAATTTCAAATAAATTATTGTCAGCAATAACAAAACTCAATGAAATAGAAAATTCCAGAAAAAAAAAAACAGATTATAATTACTTAAATACTGGATTTCTGTTTTCAAACACTAAGGGCCGATTGCAAAGACTGAGTCTTATTCTAAGTTAAGCTTAGGCTTAAACATCAATTTTCAAATGCACCGGCTTAGTTTAAACCATGGTTTAGTCTAGGTCCACGTCTTCGCAATCGGGGCGTAAGTGTTTGTAACCAATTTTTAGTCATATTTAGCGCTATTTAGTGTGTGAGGAGCATTGATCTATCCGTATAGAACCAACATGACATTCTAGTTCACTCCAAGGTGAAGTCAAAACATTGAGAGATGCTAAAGACTTGTACATGTAAACAAGTGTAATTTGTCGTAAATAGAAGTTATTTATTTGCGTGTAAAGTAAAATGTTGGGTCCTCTCTTGCCCGGCTCTGCATCCAAATCCATAACCCGATTTCCTGGTAAGCGAAACGATTCATCAAATGATTTTCCATTGTGTACTGATTTGACTTATGTGCACATTCTCATTTCAACGAATTTGGTAGTAGCAGATTTGTGATATGTTGATGGAATTTCTAACGCCCATCCATTGATATGTGAAATTGTAATTATTCTTCTGCAAGTATATACATGAATGAAATACATTCTTTACATTTAACTCTGTTGGGTTCACAAAAACAAATTACAGTGGTCATCGCTGCCATATATTACGAAGCTACCACTTTCCTTTCATAACAGTGGAATAAAATCCATAGCGATGAATTGCTCTAAATATGACTAAAAAAACTTCATATTAGCCACAAACATATACCGATTTTATTCAAAGGCTGAAAACGCTTCTGCGATAAAGAATTTAGAAAGACGAGTCATTAGTCAAATATCTTTAAATTTATTACAAAATTAACGATTGATCTGAATACCCGTTTAATATAAATATCCATATCTCAAGCGATTTATTATTATTATTTTTTAAAAAAGAACTATTAGAATATAATTTAACAGAAAGGTTTTGCAGTGAAACCAAAGTGGATATTCGTATCACTGAAAGACTTTATACACTTTTGACTTAAAGAGAAGTTTGTCTTTGAAATATTCAAGTTAACTATTGTAAAAAACAAAACAAAAAAAAAACAAATTTTTGCAACAATTTCAGTTACATGTTTTACTCAGAAGAAAACTATATTTTGAAAACTAATTGATAATCGATTATAATATTCTTAATCAATATTTTTTTAGTTTGAATGAAATACTATTAACAAGTAACCCATAAACATACAAAAACAACATTCAGTCAATAGGATACTTGAAGAACTTAATAATAGTCTCCAGCCTCACACAGCGAGTATCTTCAACATGTTTGAAAGGTTTGTATTTCACTTATAAAAATTTACTGTTACGAAAAATCATTAACGCACTACAGTCCTTTTGTCTTGAAGACAATTAGTAGGCTATAATTTAGAAGAAAACCGTCTTAGATATTTACAAAATCACATCAAACATTTTTAACTTCACAGTCTGTTAAAATTTCAACATCAACTTTAACACGACAATAGTCCCTCGATTTAGAGCATTCGCGAAGGAAATTTTCATCCAAAACGCAACATCTTCCAGTAGCTGCAATATCAGACCAAGATGACGTCAAAGGGAATACAGGACAAATAAAAGTGACTTGTCGACCATGTGTTTCCGTTCTCATACTTAGCCGAAGACTATGTGATTCTGCCTCTGACTGATTGCCCAACAACCACAACCAAACGTAATATCGTTTCACGTTCTCATCTACTGCAGCTCCTGCGTTGACAGCCATGGATTTAAGAAAGAACGGAAGACCATGTTTCGTTAAAGAGGTTAATGAAGTATCACCAGGAGGAGGAGGAAGTTGAAGAGTAACTTTGGGACGGAAATATTGAACCAGAGGTCCATCATGTTGATCCTGAATATGGGACATAAGTTGCAAAGCACTACCGAGATAATCACAGGACACATCACAGGGACAATGATAAAAGTCCTCGTGTTGGTGGTACATTGGGAGATGTGAAGGAAGTGTAGGAGGAGATCCAGCTGTGTCCATAGCAGCTTCTTCGTCACTGCTACTGCTAGTCGCTCGCTGAGCACCTTCTTCTTCGGACAGATCAGTGAGATCTTTATCATCATCATTCTCATGATCGCCAGGCACTGGTGATGAGATCTCTGGGATTGGATCAGGGTTGTTGAGACCACTAAGGAACCTACCATGAACGGTTGATGTGGATGAGATCTCACCTGTTGAAAAAGATCTTGTTCTAAGCGGTGATGCGGCTTCAGGATTACCGTCCACATTCAGTGCTAATCGTTTAGACACCGTGCAGATATTTTCCGCGGAAGACGCCTTACATAGTAACCTTGACTTTAGTTGAATAAGAGGTGATATTGAGTTCGTAATTCCATTTGGGGTCGTCGTTGTTGTTGCACTGCTTTGTAGCTGAATGCATTTATTATCAACTGTTAACACTTTGCTGTCCCTACAAATCACACGTTTGGCTTTTGTTTTGTCGTGATTGGTGTCTCGTTTCTTCCTTTCAGGCTGTTGTGTTGTGAATGTTGACGCGATGATTCCATGGACTTTATCAGCGATTAGGCAACGGCCTCTGGCCAGAGGAACTCTGCAGACAGGACAACGCTCAGCTTTCAATCTACAACTGCCACATAGCACATGGCCATTGCAGCACTGGTGAGCAGGAGGAGGGATAGTTTCCAGACAAACAGGACATTCCAGAAGAAGTAGAATAGATTGGACACAGGCAGACAGTCTTTGGAGGCTCAAAGGAGTTGGTCCACTGGAAGTGATCTGCAAAAACACAAGAGAAAACGGAACAATTATAACAACTTATTACTGGACATAAGACATCTTGCTGACAGTAGTTTTAAAATTGTAATTAACGAAATAATGTAAGGTGTTTGATCAGTTAGTAAAGAGTAATGCAAACACAGAAAAGTACTCGTTAATTTTTAATATATAAAAGGAAACATTTCCCAAACTTTCTCCATTTTATAAGTATATTAAAAAAGTTACCCAAAGTGAAAGAAACAATCATTTTTAGACTTCTTGAAAGTGATTCTATTTACTATAATTTCTTATTTCAAAACACACATAGTTGTTAGTATGTATGTGTGTGTGTGTGCGTGAGTGGGCGTGGATGTTCAGTTGAGTCTATTAAAAGTGGAACGTGAGATGAAAATCCGCGGGTAACAAACTCGTAACTCCTTGAATGGCACTGCAGTTCCCACTCACCTACGCAACATCAATTTAATGTTACGACTTCTCTCTGAGATGCCATGAGAATAAACAATTGTCAAAGGGAAAAGCTATTACAATGAACAACAACAATAGGTGAAGAGAATGAAAGAAGACTTAATTATGAATGCATGAATTGATTGCTTGGTGACAAGGAATAAAATTTTATTATCTTAATTTAAATTCTGGCTTCATACGAGAAGTTAAAAGGAGAAGAAACATGGACGAGTTCATTTTTCATCTTACACACACAAATACACACTTGTCGGTAGATGTATGTGTCAGTATCCCATGTGAATGACTAGTTTTGCTCTACGTCTGATGATCATGAATTCCCGAGTTCGATTCCATAGTGTGAACGCAATGACTGTAGTAGTTTGTACCGCTTGTTAAAGTCAGTCTCGTCCATAGTAAGTTATGGACGGCAATGGCAAACCACCCATCGGTTCACATTGTCCGGTCATAAATCGACCTCCGTGAAGAACAATACTCTTCGGTATCAGGTTATTTCAACTTATGGACAAGGGTGCCGATCCCGAGGGGGCGGGGGGAGTTAGGGTGAAGTCGGTTCTCCTATTTCTACAGTACATAATAATTCGTTTCCCCTTCTCCTAAGCTTATCTCCGTTTGGTAAATATATTTCATTGATAAATCCCTACCTGAAACTCGTGTGCTACAGTACTTACATAAATTACATCACGTAGAATACCTCTTCCCTGGCTAAAGGAGTTAATTCTAGCATTGCTTGTGTTGTTTCTGGAGTTTCGTGTATAAAGTCGATAAACACCATTTAGTAGAAAAGAAAGAAAGAAAAGGATGAATGAAACCGTCATTTTCTGTTGTTTAAGGATCACTCATCATGATTTTGTCATATACAAACATAATTCAAAAAAATAAAAATATACAAGAGAAATAAGCGACAAGAAGAACTCACACAGAAGTAGGAGTAGACTTTCACTAGGATGTCCTTCAATCTGCTGTTTGGATGCAATTATTGTTTACCGTTAATACCGTAATTTTGAGTTTCTAATACAACTTATAGATAGGGAAACTACATACAGCAGGTAAAAAAGTATTTGGACAAGTTCAACATAGAGGAAATCAGACTGTATCACTCGTAAAACATGGCCCATTTCGAAATCTATTGCCCTTTTATGATAATTTGGATGCCTTAGATTTATAGAAATAACTATCACTCTATACACCTGGAAGGTAACAGGAACGAAAGAGTGACAACTACATAAATTCGTCGCAAGAAAATATTTGGACAACCCCATACTACTCTCGAAAGAAATGTTCTAGGTATCCTTTTGTGTACAA
>JAGDQP010062846.1:0-11814 GCA_022664845.1 Lepisma saccharinum
GACAGCGATTCGTGTTGGTGAAATGGATACCAATAAAGAGCACATTAGACACGAGTTAGATAAAGGGAGTAGTGCATCCACTGTCTGCAGCAACATTCGGCAAGTGCACATTGAAGATGCAGTTGAGGATAGTACATATCATGGATGGTTTCGATGGCAAGGTCAACCACGGTCCACATGTCCATAAGTGTTTACAGAAGAGGATCTCGACCAAGCCATACAAAACAGTCCGAATCCAACCGTACAGGAATTAACATAAACATTCCAAGTACACAGAACAACAGTTGAAAGACGGCTCGAATTGCTGGATTGCACTACAAAGTTCGATTATTGAATTCAATATCAGCTGATTCCAACTGGAAAAACGCATCAAATGTGTGTTTCCTCGCTTAGACACTAGTATACCAAGGGATACCAAGGAAATTGAAAAGAGACTGAGTGCGCCTCGGAGCGCCTGGCCGGGATCTGAGCCTGGAATGTCCAATTCAAAGCCAGACGTGCTACCACATGAACCACGGCGACTCCAGTTAAGTGTATGCTGGAATGCCAAAGGCATAGTTCACTGTCAGGTCCTGGAACCTAACCAAACTATTCATGGTACACATTTTCCTGTTAGTAGTGGGACAGAAAGCGAGAAGTTTTGCGATCCACCATGATAAACGATCCTGATGCTACTGTCATCACTCGTCGAAAATTGCTGTTTTTTGTTGGATGTTTTATCTCACCCGTCTTATTCTCCTTACTTGGTCCCTACATGCTACTATCTATTTCGTCCTTTGTATAGCTCATTCGCTTGCTAAGTCTTTGATGATGTGAAGGTTGTGAAAACTGCCATACAACAGTTCTTAGACTCCAAACTTTCAGGCCTTCATCTCGTACCAGAAAGATGGCAATGGCGGTTATGCACTGTCCTAGATTAATTCCATTGCATGTTGTTCCCACTTGTAGGCACATCAAGAACTAGTTGAACTTCTGCACGAATACATTATAACTATTGCCTTCAAAAATGTCGAGTTTGTTTATATATAACTTCTGTCTAAAAGTGTGGGTCCCGTGACGCTACCACTCATCATATTTTGGCCTTTGTATCAAAATAAGTTGGTCACGCCTGATCTAAGGCATAGACTATTCCTGGATAGTTCTTCTCCCAAGATTTATTTAGTTCTGAGACCTGTGAGAGAGATGAAGTGGGAAGAGCACAAGCAATCATCGAGAGGATCCGAGCAGCGTTTGTTTTGTTGAGACTTCCTTCTTGTTGGTAGAAGTCTCCGACTAGACACTTTTCACAATTCCTAACATAATATATGTATTTTCGTGCATGCAGGCAAGCAACCTTGTGTAAGCTCCCATTATTCGTTTCTTATCTCCTCATCAGTATATTCATATTTTACACCCTGAAATTTGGTTCAAAATAGCCTTGAGTTTAATATATATAGCCTTGAGGTAAAAATTCTTTAATTTTATATATCAGTGCATTTTAGCTATCAAAGGTTCTTTATTTTTATTTTGTGTGACCTTTAGGCATCTCTGACTCTGGCCCCAAAAGTTCTAAACCAAAATACGCTGTAAAAACTGTTTCTTGCCACTGATAAAAAAAACTGTCAAGAAAAACATCTTAGAAACGATATATTAATATTATCATTTAATTTAAAATAAGAACATACCAAAATGGAAATAAGCTCATTTGCCTTATTTCCAAATCGGCATGTGATTATTTAATAAGAATGTCGATATATCCTTTCAAGATTTTTTTCCTTGATACACAATGAGAACTTCTTTCTTAATTGTAAGAACCTGTTGTCCTACGGTGTACAGAAATTGCGTTATTGTTCACAGTTCTACAGAGTTCAATCATGATTGAAGAGAGCTAAAAACCCAGCTCAAGAACACACAAATTAACTGACTTTGCCCTTGTTGCCCTTTCGTATGAATTTATTACCCTGTGGGGAGAACAGGGATTCTGGTGCCTTTCTAAGAATACTAACAATAAACGTTTCTGTGGTTCAATTTATAGAGGATTCTATAATGTCGTCAAAGAAGAAGGCAGATTTATTTTCAATATACCTTCTGTGTTTTAAAACTTGTTCAGAAAAATGTTTTGCCGCTACAAATGATACTACAGCCATAATATATTGCTACTTCAGCACATACAATAAATCATTATTTACAGACCGACGAATATCCGGATTGTCGAGAGCGATTTGTGTAAACGTTGTAACCCTTCTTTGTTTAGGGATTGCAGATACAATTTTCGCTTCTTCATCCTCAGCACACGTCATACAATAACCAGACATTGTTTAGGTTATTTTTGGCAACTTGAAATGTTCCTAAAGTTTATATAATTAAGAACATGATATTTATAGTTAATAGCATGAAGTAAAAAATAATTATATCCACTACTACCAAGCATTCCTTGGAAAGCTCGGTGAAGGTACCTTAGAGTTCATTAGATAATGTTGTTTTTAACGCTGTCATTACCTACCTCACATTGTTTACTGAATAGTGTGATCCCCCTATCATCAAGGTGCCCACTCCTCCCTCGCTCGCGTCTACAGATCTCAGAACTCCACACACCTGGGCTACTCACACATTGTATTCAAAGGCACTAGATTGAAATCATGAATATGAATTTGAACAGTTACAGTAGTGTATACAGTACAGGGTATTACCAAACGCTTGCTGAAGAAGAACGCTTGCAGACTCCTAGAGGTTAAGGTCTGCGTGGAAACAGTAAGAGTTTGTCCAGGCATGTTCGCTCCCAACACACGACAACTGCATGTAGATCAACTTTCCTTGCCATGTATATTAAACGTAGTTGACATTTTTGTAGCTTGTCGAGTTAATATTAGAATGCATGCCGATATCTTTACATACTTGTAACAGTATACTGGGAGTGAGGTATTAAGTTCTCTTCCTCGTAGATTCTATCCCAATATTCACTTTGTGATCAGAAACCCCTGAGGAAACGAGAGTTAGTATAGTTGGCTTAAAAATAAGGTTCCCAACCTAACTGATTTGATTAGTATCCATTCATAGCCGACTACGTTTCCCCATGCAGTACAGCGGCTAGCTAGGTAATTGTTAAAAGTACTGCAGAGATACCACCAATCTTGTTTACACAAAAATGAAGTTAGCCTAAATCGTGATTTGATTCTGTGTTTGGTAAATAGGGGGTGTATAACTGAGAAATACATATTTGTGGATTCTACTTTAATTTCAGTTCATGCAATAAATCCCCACTTGACTTTAATCCGTGATCACGCGCATACAAAGGGAGCATGCTAACCTCTCAGCCAATTTCTGTGAGGCTGTATTGTGCAAAGACAAAAGATCTTGCTAACTTTCCATTTCTTCCCCTTAGAAGGGTGCTAGTCGAGTGAAACTATTTCTTAGACATGTGACAGACTTAGTCCATAGCAACTTATGTGGTCTATAAATGTCGTATTGGATTTTAGAAAGACTTAACTTGAAGGTTCTAGAAGAGTTATGAATATTAATGAATGCTAATATACGTAAAGGAATTGAATGAAATGGGAGAAAGAAAATACAGCATACTACATAAAACTGAAAGAAGAAAAGAAAAATGGGAAGGCTCAAGTAAAGTCTTAGAAGTGAAAATATGAGATGTGAAAAAGAGTAAAACAGGCAATCTCAATCAAGATAAGCGTTTTGTAGTGAACGTAAGAGGGAAAAGTGGAGGAAAAGTTCTATTAAACTTTATGTGTGGAATATGGTGTTACATGTACTCTAACAGGGAGAGAAAATCTCAAGCCTTTGAAATGAGGAGTTGAAAAAAAAATGAAAGAAATCATATGGAGAACTAGTTGAATGAAGAAGTAGTGCTTGAGCGAGTGTGAAAGGAAAGTAATAATATAGAAAATGAAGAGAACGAAATGAAATTACACAGACGTACAGAAAACAGGCACAAATATTTTCTTCTAAAAGGTTCGCAAATATGACCTACAACAAGTCGGTTTTGGTATAGATTTTTAAATAAACTTACGTACGTGTTCTCTGTGTGAAATTTATTATTATAAGGTTTCCATATTAAAGTACACTATGCAGACTTCTAACACTATTGCATTGGCCATTGTTATCACTGTGAGTGTACATGGAATAAAATACACAAATGTATGGCTAATGAAGAACTAGGAAGAAGCAGGAGACGAAGGAAGCTCGTTCATAGCATGTATGAAGTTAAGAAACATCGTCATCCAGGAAGATAAACGAGACTGGTAAGAATCGAAATAAAGATGTATTGAGTGATTTCCGTCAATCATAAATGACTGATGATGATGATTATGATGGTAATGATATTTTTGTAATAACCGGCGACATCATGCCTTAGGTGAAGCCAATAGTTTGATTTAAGCTATTCTTAAATTTTCGCTTTTTACTAACTATTGTAAAATTTAATTCTAGTTACACGCAAAGAATACGTCATTTCAAGCTTTGAATAGTACATTCTAAAACCTATTACACATTATAAAAAATATATAAAACCAAATTAATACAAAAGTTTCATAACTTACTCGTAAGATTTCCAATTTAATAGTTTTTATGGAAACTGATTATTGTTTCATTGTTTTAAGAGTAAACAAAAATCTTGATTGTTGCACTCTTTTTATAGGTTTTGTATTATAATGTTATTGTTTAACTTTGTGAAGTAAATTGTCTATATTAAAAAGATCTACACGTGCACCATGCAAAGGAACTTTATGGAAACATGGTACCAGGATGGAGTTCAATTACCAACGCTGATAGCTAAAACTAAACGGAAGAAAAGGAAGCATAATGACAGCGTACTAAGGTACATGTGGTGAAACTATCTACAAATCTTTAAAAGAATAAAGCCAACGAAATGAAAACGCCCTGCCAAATGTAGGCTCATCTCATTCTAAAATGGAAGGATAATTGGAGGCTACTAAACCAAAAATCCGAAATCAGTTTTTTCTATTCTTGCTGTGGTTAAGACGCTTGTCTACGTTACAAAAGAAGTTAGGTTAAAACAGGACGTTACAAAAGAAGTTAGGTTAGCTAGCTTACCGTCAGAATCTGAGTGGATACACGAAGTCAGCCCAATATATGAATTAAAGGTGGCTGCCGCCGTGACGGGATATTGAAAAAGGGCCACCGTCGGCTCAGAGGCGATGCCCAATTCGATGGCATCATGGCAGCGTGAAACAGGTGGCCCTACTGCTTGACTCCACTCATTTGACAACACAGTCGTAGGTCTGAAACTAGTGTTACATGCAACCGATGGTAAATCAATTACAATGTTCTGAAACGTTTAAAGCTGGAGTAGTACCGTAGAAAAAAAATCTCACAAAGAATAAAGGTGAATCCTAGAATATGGACAAAGCTTTCATAAGAAAGTGATTCAGAGAGCAGCGCAGGGACTGGTTGGAGAAGGACCTGTATCACTTTGCGTCTCGGAGTTCGGCAGCATACTGGACTAAAAAAGAATGTACAGTCTGAGGCACTGTGATTTACATGATTGTTAGTCAGCGCTAAGTTGGCACAAAACAAATAAAGCTTGCAAACGAAGTAAATATCACCAAACTATAAAGCGAACAGATATTAAATAATTAATCGCTTTCAAACTCGTGAAAGGTCGTTTTTAGGGACACCGGTTAATTAGTTAGATATTCAGGTAATTTCTGAACACAATGAATACAGATTTAATTTAGGACTTAAAGATAGGATCGCGTTGACAGTAACTCCCCTCCTTTCCTCTCCTAAACTCAAAAATGGCGGGAAATAATGCAAACAAAGAACCAAACAAGAATAACCAAAAAACAAAGCAGCAGAAGTAGGCCAAGAACACCAAAAAAGTTGCAAGACTCTTCCAAAGCTAAACGATTTCTAAAAAGAAGGGACTCATCTATTTGCTCACCAAAGCGTTCAACTAGAAATGCCAAAGAATCTCAAAGCGAAGAGGAAACTCAGCATGTCAAAGCCATGGAACTTACTTCAGTGGATTACTCAATTACTGAAATAGTAACCTCTTCTCCTAACTCTATACACTCAAGTGAAGACTTTCCTCCGTTTTCATCTTCCTCCAGTTTTCCAAATCTCTCTTCAAAATCAAATTAACCCAACAAGTCAGTAAACTTAAACACAAAAACTAAAGACTCTCTCCCCTAACAAGAAGAAGGAAAGGTTAAGAGAGAAGCAGGACTTGGGTGGAGTGGATACCGAGGTTAATGAAACAGCAAATCAGGAAAAAGATATAATAGAAAATGCGGTTAATAATAGTAATAACAAAGAAACTCAAAATAAAACAGATGTAGTAAATGACATGAACTATATGATTATTTTAAATAATATAGCGAAAGATTTCTTAGAACCTCTAACTCTACACAAAATCATTAATACTAGATTACCAAATATCAAACTGGTCATTTTTCTAATGAAACAACACACAGAATTCAGAATACAATTCGGTAATGAACAGAACAAAGAACGTTTCATACAAAAATTCAAAGAATCAGACTTTGGACCAAGTGAAAAAATTATTATACTGCAAGAAAAGCTTAAAGAAACTCAGAAACCAGTCACTAACACTACCTCTATGTGTGTGATAAAAGGTGTGCTAATCAACTTGAACATCCAAGATCTAAAAAGTCATTTAAAACAACAAGGGCTACCTATCACTAATCTAACAAGAATTGTAAATGACAAGGGACCTCTTCCATTAATCAGGGTTTTCACAAAAGATCCGAATTTAGTGAGCTACTTAATTACTAATGGGATTTCTATAGGATACAATAGATATAAAGTTGAGGAATCGAGAACGAGAGGCAGACCACTAGCCTGCAGAACATGCCTAACTTACCACTCTGAAAAGAAATGTTCTAAGACACCGGCGTGCTACAAATGCGGAGAAGCTCACCAGAGTTACTCTTGCAAAATTGTTCGCAATAGAAATCACTGTGGCACTTGCAGAAAACAGGGACACCGCACCGGGGTCTCAAACTGTCCTTTTAGGCCACGGCAAAGTCAGCAAACAATCCGAGAAAAAATATGTAGATCCAAAATTCAAGATAAACGAACCTTTCCCACCCCAATTTTAGATCAAAATAGTCAAACACAGGACACTCAAAAAGAAACTCAAAATGAAAATTCTACACAACTTAATGCAAAGGAAAATACAGAAGGTACCATAGTGGTCAACAAGGACACAATTTGCAAATGGGTCACCACAATATTAACACTGATGACACCAAAAGAGCAACAAGAAAAACTGAATACAGTCATCAAACAAGCGTCGGAGGAATTACTTAATTGTAGGATAAACATTATTACATCTACAGAAGGGCACATTCATGTCGTTGCAGAGAAATTCCTTAAAAAAACTAAAGAACAATAAGGCAACAATTCAAAACACTGAGGACATCACCAATAGCTAACACCGCAAGGAACATCAACCAAAACACAGCTTCAAACAACACCCTCAAAATTATGTTCATAAATATTAATGGTCTCAGGGAGAAAGTTCAGGAAACATTACTTCTAGCCCAGGACGAAAAAAATTGACGTTTTGATAATAAATGAAACTAAATTGACGGCGGACATCTATCTAAAAATTAAGGGATATAACATCTTCAGAAGTGACAGACAGAAAACCACAGGTGAAGTTGCTATTATAGTAAATAATAGCATACAGGCTCAAGAAATCAGTTTTCCAAAAAATCTACAGGATGAATTCACTACGCCGGTCCTCATTGTCTTAAATCAGAAACCGAAATTAATACACATCGCTACTTTCTATTCTAGTCCACAGACTATCAATTCCAGCTTACCTTTATTAAAACATTTGGAGAAATATAGAAATCTAATTATAGTTGCTGACATAAACAGTCAACACCAAATGATGGGCGATCGAAAAACTGATGGCAACGGAAAAATCTTATTCCACTATCTCATACAATCTTCTCTCTTTAATATCAATGTAGGTCCGACCAGGTTCATGAATGGGGTAGAGTCGGCACCGGATAGAATTTTAATATCACCACCTTTGATTAATAAGCTAGTACATAAATCAGTGCAAAAAAGCCTTCCCTCGGATCATGGGGAGATTTACCTCTATTTTATTTTGAAATAAACAGGAATAATAATAAAATCGAGTGAATCAATTATAATAAAACGGATTGGGATAAATAAAGACAAATAATCATTGAAGAACTTTCTGGAATCGCTCTGCCCATTACTACCACTGTGGAGATTGATCAAACCAATTCAACAGTTACAAAATCCATACAAAATGCTCTGAAGGACACAGTGAAGAGAGAAACAATCATCATCTCTGCTGAAAGACTCCCTACAGAAATTGTTCAGTTGATCAGATATAAAAGACAACTTACTAGAGCGATGCACAGAAGACCTTTAGAAATCACAAAAAGCGAAATTAACAAAATAAACAAAGAGATAAGAATGAAAATTGGGGCATACAGAGAGGCAAAAAGAATTGAACAAATCTCAACATTAATAGAAAATTATCATAAAAACGTCAAAGCCTTTTGGAAAACTATCTCTTACCAAAGAAAGAAAAACTCAGGCGGTGCGTTACCCAAGTCAGCTGGATAATCTACCCATTTCTAGTCACAATGATTTTGTCAACTTGTTCCACAAGAAATTTTCGGAAAAGGCCAAAGAGGGCATCACTGAAAAACCAGAAAAAATTCAGATTGAAGTTTCATCCACTGCAAAGACCATACGCCAAATCATAAATCATCACACTGATATTATTGATTTAGATAAACAGGATAGCACAAGCGATTTCATTGAGGATCTTCTAAAGGAAATTACAGTCAAAGAAATTACAACCATTCTAAAAAGAAAGAAAATACAGCTCCCGGGCCGGATGGTATTCCGTACATTGTTTTAAAAAAACGCTTCCATCATTCTTCACAGTATCCTTACAGCTTTATACAACGCCTCCATCAGATTTGGATTTATACCGTCGTCATGGAAGCAGGCATACACCATTTTCATACCAAAGCACAACAAAAGCAAGCTCATATCAGATAACTACCGGCCGATTACACTTACAAACACCATTGCAAAAATAGGAGAAACAGTTTTGGCCAAAAGACCTTTTTAGAAAACTCACAACTCATAAATAATAATCAAGCAGGATTCCGCTCTCAGATTTCAACAATAGATCAACTGATGCGTGTTACAACTGACATACAGACAGCATTAAATTGAGGCAAAAGAGCGGCGGCTGTTTTCATGGACCTCACAGCGGCGTTTGATACTGTCTGGCATGATGGTTTAATATACAAACTTGATTCACTGCAATTACCTACCATCATCATCCGTTGGATTGCCAATTTTCTCCATGATAGAATCACTCAAATTAGATCTGGGGAAATATTATCTGAGAATATAGAGAGAGAGAGACAAAGAGGAGTTCCTCAAGGAGCGGCCCTGAGCCCACTCCTTTACACAGTATATGGTAATGACACCCCTGCTCCAACTAATCCATACACTAAACTAGGCTTCTTCGCTGATGATACAGCTTATTGGACCTGCGCAAAAACTACTACATCAGCAATAAATAATTTGCAAAAAATCACCAAAAAATGGTGTAGGACCTGGAAATTGTTACTAAACCAAAACAAAACTCAGTTTGTCATATTCTATTTTTCTGGAAGGGGCACAATGGTAGATAAAGACCAATTCATTTATATCAAAAACTGAAAAATAAAGCCTCAAAAGGATGCCAAATATTTGGGGGTCACATTTGACCAGCGATTCTCCTTCAAAAAGCATATTATGGAGAGAAGAAAAATTGCACTAAAAACATTAGGTCTACTAAAATACTATTTCCGCTCTTCACTTCCTCAAGCCATAAAAAAATAGATTATATTTAGCCATCATAAAACCAATGATTACTTACGGTCATGAACTTTACCACAGCAAAATTTCAACTGAAAACAAATCGAAAAATTAGAAAGATACTGGATCAGGATAACTCAAAATATGTGGAAAGAAAACAAAGAGGAACTTTACAACAAGATTGCAATAACTCCCATCGACCAAGACATGAAAGAAAGAAAGAAAAAATGCATTCAAAATGCCATTCACAAAAAAATTCATACAGGAAACCCTGCCTCATCAGATGAATCTGAGAATTCTCAGACACAATATTACTTATCGAGAACTACTACACAATAACGTCTAATGCACATTCGAGAGGAAAAATAACATCTCACAGACACATCATGGAAGCGACGGCTACAAACAGTAGGATTTAGCACATACAGAAGGCACAACTCATGTCGCCATATTAACCAAATATACCCTTTCCTACACAAATTAAGTTACTGTCATAGCGTCCATTCACTGTTCAGCATTTCAAATATAGATAACAACTCTCTCATAAATTAATTTATTTTCACAACAGAATAATCTCCTGTGCAATCATGCTCACGAAAATATTTTTATTACACTTCCTGACTGGATCAACAAGGAATTCTGCTACTCATTATACAATAAGCAAGACTGACTCCAAGTGGAGAGACTGGCTGTTTGCTGGGTGTGGGTTCCGTGTTCTGCGGCGTTATTCGATTCACCCTAACTAAATAATTTCTTAATAATTATTCATTTTATACATAGGACGAAAGTGGTCAAGCGGCCAGAAGTGCAGCCTGGGGATAGGGTTTATGTTCTTTCCTTTTAAGACAACTAACTTAATATTAACTGCACACCATCATTAATCTAAAATCCTCCCATTTTAAATTACATTACGCTATGAGGATTTTGGCATAATATTTGGTATACCAAAATTAGTACACAAATTCTTTGATAAATTCTAAAACACAATTGTCATTGGAAAGGGCTCAGAAATAAATGATTATGAACTTTATGAAAATGTGTTTCAATAATTGTTTAGTAATTGCGAAACAATTATTTCTTTTCAACAATTTGGCAAGCATTAACTGAAATTAACTTTAAATATTACGGACATCTCGTCGGTTTCCAAATGAACACATTAAGTCTAAAAACAATGGTTTCAGAAAATGAAGGAAAACGAAATTGTATTTTTTGCAACTAAAAACAATACTGGAAAAACCAATGTCAGGACTACAGTTTTAGTCACACCACTTATCTATCAAAATTGTTTTGATGCTATTTACGTAAATCTTTGATAATTAATAACAACGAAAAACACCAAAAAAATCTTAGTTGATGTATTTCCCAAATTGTTAATAAACACACATTTATTGGCTACCAACACTATTGTTCTTTACCAAATGAATTAGCTATACTAATAGTCTAGAAAGACATTAACTTACAATTGCATATTAAGACATTTGTAAGCCAACGATGTTTTCCCTTCATAATGTTTTTATTCAGAAATTCCTTAAAGAAAACTTTAGTTAATGTTTTGTGAGAGACACTGTGACCTGCATCAACCACTAAAAATTATTTCATTTTAATGTGTCTGAAATTAAGAGGATATATACATAATTTTTCTCCCAAAAATATCACGATCAAACTTCTTTTGCATTTATGAACAAATGGTATTTGTTTCTTACTTTCAAAAAACAGAAACGTATGTGTAATTGCATCATCATTTTTCTTTAGAATCACTACCCTCTTAGAAGTATTTAGATAAATAACCACCACTTTATATACTGTTATTATGAGTTGTATTAATTAACGTACGAGAATTGTGGCATACTATTTGTTACTTTAATACTTACCAGGTGTATGCATAAGTAGTTTCCGGTTTACCTAAGAGATGGCGCCAGTGAAAAGTACGCAGCGTATTCATTTGACACATACGTCATTTTGTTCGTT